>QLOH01000911.1:0-278856 GCA_026901365.1 Sesbania bispinosa | reverse complement strand
TACATAGAGATGTATGCGGACCCATGGGAACAATGCTAGAGGAGGTTTTTCAATACTCATCACTTGACTGAGATTTTAGTACATAGGATTTGTGTATCTGATGGAACACAAATCTGAATCCTTGAAGTGTTCAAAGGAATTTAAAATGAAGTTAAAACCACTTGGCAAGACTATTAAACACTTCAATGAGATCAGGTGGAGATACTCAAGCCAACAATTCATGACTATCTAAGAAGTGCGGGATAACATCTCACTCACTCCTCCTGGAACACCTCAATGGGATGGATTTTCAGAAAGGAGAAATCGAACTCTATTAGATATGGTTCGATCTATGATGAGTCAAACTGATCTCCCCCACTCCTTTTGGGTCATGCTTTGTTAACAGTCGCATTCACACTAAACCGTGTTCCATCTGAGGCTATCAGAGACACCCATATGAGATATGGACTTGGGAAACGACCTAGTATGTCTTTTGTGAAGATTTGGGGTTGTGAAGCTTATGTGAACGCCAAGTTTCAGATAAGTTAGACCAAATCAGATAAGTGCTTATTTGTGGGATCCCAAAGGAAACTGAGGGTTACTACTTCCCATAAATCCTAGCAAGGCAGAGTGGTTGTCGCTAGGACTACTAATCTTAGAGAAGGAATCTGTCTCTAAGAAAATGAGTGGAGGAAAGTAGAACTTGAAGAAATTCAAGTACCACAAAGTAGTAATGAGCCTTAATGGATCAAGAGCAGATATCACAAAGTTTGGAGCCAACTGCTCAAGTAGCGCAAGACTTGCGTAGATCAGAAAGAGTACGTCACCAGCCTGAGAGATATGGTTTCCTTGTGTCTCAGGAAAGGGATGTATTGCTAAGGATCAAGGTGAACCAGTGATCTACCAAGCTCTTTTGAGTCCATAATCTGAGAATGGCTTGATTCCATGAGATCTGAAATGGATTCCATGTACACTAACAAGGTATGGACCTTGATTGAGCCACCTGAAGGGATAAAACCCATAGGGTGCAAGTAGGTTTTCAAAGAGGAAAACTGACATGGTGGTAATGTAAGTACCTTTAAAGCATGGTTGGAGGCTAAAGGGTTTCACGCAAATTCATAGTGTAGACTATGATGAAACCTTCTACCCAGTTGCCATGCTTAAATCTGTTCGGATCTTTCTGCTGTTGCAACTTACCATGATTATGAAATCTGGCAAGTGGATGTCAAGACAACCTTCAAAATGGAAGCCTTCTTGAATATAGTATGTGATACCACCTGAAGGTTTTGTTATACCTAAAGGTGTATAAGTTGCAACGATCCGTTTATAGATTAAAGCAACCTTCTAGAAGCTGGAATCTTCATTTTTGATGAAGCTGTAAAGCAGTTTGGTTTCATTAAAATGAAGATGAACCTTGTGTCTACAAAATGGTTAGTGACAACATAGTGGTTTTCTGGTTTTGTATGTAGATGACATACTCCTCATAGGAAATGACATTCCTACCCTTCAGTCTGTAAAGACTTGGTTAGGAATTTGTTTTTCTATGAAAGATTTGGGCAAAGCGACCTATGTGTTAGATATAAGGATCTATAGAGATGGATCTCGAAGATTACTTGGCCTAAGTCAAAGTACATACATAGACAAAGTGTTAAAACGGTTTAACATGCAGATTCTAAGAAGGGATCATTTCTTATGTCACATGGTGTAAGCCTATCTAAGGCTCATTCTCCTTCCAGTGAAGAAGAGAGAGGTCGCATGAGTAAGATTCCTTATGCATCCGCTATAGGTCTATCATGTTTGTCATGTTATGTATTTGACCAGAATATCATATGCCTTAAGCATGACTAGCAGATACCAGTCTGATCTTGGTGAAGGTCACTAGACAATAGTCAAGAACATCCTTAAGTACTTGAGAAGAACTGAGGATTCATTCTTGATATATGGAGGTGAGGAAGAGCTACTTGTAAAGAGTTACACATGATGCTAACTTCCAAACCGATAAACATGAATAAAGATCGCAATCAGGTTATGTTTTTGATGGTGGCGCTGTGAGCTCGAAAAGTTCGAATCGGGAAACAGTCGCTAATTCTACCACATTGATAAAACCCCTTATGCAGCAGAAGCATGATGGGCACACTAAATCATTAGGCATTAGAGTAATGTCTGAATGTCTCTAGTGCAAGTGGGAGATTGTTAGGAATATGCATTAGAGACGTATATATTTAAACATCCATCACTTGTATCATGTTATTTTATAAAGGCATACTTATTCTTTTAGAATATAATTATTATCCTTAGAATAGTAAGCTTAAACTTCATAAGAAATCAAAGAGATGACTTGATCGTGAGATCTTATGAAGAACTATTCTTAAATAGTCCCTAGTCAATTATCATTTTAGGACAAAGATGCATTTAGACTAGTATGTGAATTCATTGATGATCACATCTCACAGATCATGGATATGAGATATCATGTGCTCACATAGGTACACATTAAGAGTAATGGTGTACTGGACAGGCCCACCTTAAGAACGTTGCATGGGTTGTTACATAAGTGTCATGAACGTTTCTTAAATTAATAAATATTATATGAAGTCCTTCGACCTGAAATCACTACGATTCCTACATAAGGAATTATATGTTTTAATTATCATCAAACGTTACCTGTAACAGGGTAATCATAAAGTTGATTTTTGGACATATAATAAATTATGTGGAGGAATGTGAGTGCCCTAGATGGGATTTGTCCCTCCTATCTGACAGGAGTTATATCTGTAGGCCTCTTGATAAAGTGAGACTGCAAAATGCATGGCCATGCTCAGGAGAATAATATGAATATTTATTTTCTGTACAGTCTACTTGGGGATCAAGAAATATAAATTGAACTATACAAGGTTGACATAATCCATGCCCTTGTGTTCAATTAGATATTTGGACAAAGGGACAAGCATATAAATTATTATAATAAAATAGGATTTATTATTTTATTAATAATCGTAATATTTGGATAGTGATGTGTTGCTAGATACCAATCACTATTTATGATATTAAATATAAAAAGAGTTTTATTTTAATATCATAACCAAATATTAAAATCCTATTGGGTCACACGCATACAACAAGCCACTAGGAAAAGGATATAATTCTAATTTAATTTAATTAGAATTATTATAACATAATGAGCCAGGCCCATAAGTGTGAGGGTTAAGTGAGTGAGGGGGTAAAACCCTAGCCACCACTCTATAAATAGAGCATAAGATGCACTACTACCCCAAGACACATGAGCAATCGCTTCTTACTTTCTAAGGCTACTAGCAGAGCTGAGGAGAGAATCCTAGTCCGGCTGTTGGCGTGGATACCAATAGAGACGTGGCTACACTTGCCTCGTTAATAATCCTAATAAGGTACGGCCTTTCTTTCAATACCCTTTATGCCTTGATTCATGTTTTCGCAAAACGATTATAACAAGGGAGGGAATCCATTTATTTCCGCTGCACCCTGACCACATGCTTGATTCCCTTCAAGAAGTTCAAAGATTGGAGGCCGAGTTGTGGCTTTATCCCGTTTTTTGTCTAAGTCAGGTGAAAAGTTACGATCGTTCTTTGAGTGTATTAAACAGAGCAAAAAATTCGAATAGACCCCTAAATACGAAGAAGCCTTTATAAGGACTAGCGTATTTTTTTATGGAGAAAGACGTAAAATTTGTCTATTTCATTTTCAAATACCTTATATAATTAATTTGCATGAATAAATTAAAACTATATTCAACATTTTAAGTTAAACTAAATTAATCACAATAAAATGTAAATCATATTTGTATTATACATTTAATTTAAACGAATAATAAATAATTTATGTTGAATATAAGTAAATAAATATAAATAATTAAACTAAAAGAATGAATGATATCTACATTTAAGACAATCATAATTGTATTGCTTATTTACAACTATTAATTAATTGTCAACTCTGTCTTTTCCTTAACTGGGAGACAAAATAGTGAATGAATTTCAGGAACATTTTTCCTCCCTGCATTTTAGTTGAAAAATTTACTATATCAGTATATATAGTTAACCCATAAAAATATAACATTATAATAAAATAGCAATCAAATTGAGTAATATTGTTTACCTTGAAATGATTCTTGTCAATTCTTCATACATCATATTATCAATAAGCTCTTGGCGTTTGAAGAACAACAAAATATCTCACAACATGTCATATACAAAAGTTAGATATGAAATAATTAAGAATAGGAGCATAGCCTTCAATAGTCATAAAAAAAAACCCGTCTACATGACTTCACACTATCAGTGTGAAAAGTGGTTGTGGGGGTAGAATTCAATCATACAAATAAACATTTAAAATAAATAATGAAGAAAGCAAGACAAACATAAGAAGCATGAAGAATAGAATAGGAGCTGAAGATTAACTTGCTTCTAAATTTCAGATTTCTGGTCGTTTTGCTTTCTATTTTTCTTAATACTTTATGTGTTGAGCCCTTTATGTGAACCTTCTCTTTGATTGATCTTTCTTTTTTATTTTTCAATTCACTCCGTTCTATTTTTCTTGATTTTTTATTATGACACCTCCTATATCTATACTAATCTATACTAATATGTAAATACGATATCTCTTTTTAGTGTCCATAATTATACCCCTAATTTATTTTAAAATTACTTTAAAAGTTCACGACTTAAATGATAAAGATAATATTTTAAATTTAAATTAAGAAATAGGGATTAAAATTAGAATAGGAAAAAATAGAATCAATTCGGATTTGAATTTGAATTGTAAAATAAAGAATAGTGTTAAAAAATTTATTAAAAAATAGAATTTAATATACCTTCCAATTTAAAGAAGGATTTGAATTTGAATTATTAATCTATACTTTTCAAAATTACTTTAAAAATTCACGACTTGAATGATAAGGATAATATTTTAAATTTAAATTAAGAAATAGGGATTAAAATTAGAATAGAAAAAAATAGAACCAATCAGGATTTGAATTTGAATAGTAAAATAAGGATTAGTGTTAAAAAATTATCATTAAAAAATCAGAATTCATATATCCTCCAAATTTAAAGAATGATTTGGATTTGAATTATTAATCTAAACTTTTTAAAATTACTTAAAAAATTCACGACTTAAATGATAAGGATAATATTTTAAATTTAAATTAAAAAATAGGGATTAAAATTAGAATAGGAAAAAATATAATCAATCAAGATTTGAATTTGAATTGAAAAAAATAAGGATTAGTGTTTAAAAGTTATCATTTAAAAAACCAGAATTCAGTATATCGGAATGAGGCGTGAATATTGTCTGGAAAAGTGGAAACCAAAAAAGGGATTTCCCTTTATATATAGGTATAGATTAAGGTATTTATCTTCTCCTCCCATACTCAGAAGGCCAGAATTTGGTAAAGATATCTTGCTTTATCTGGCGGTCAACGATTATGCTATCAGTACGGCTGTAGTTCAAGATTAAGACGACCAACAACATCCAATTTACTTTTGTTAGCCGAGCTTTACAGGGGCCCGAACTCATTACCAGAAAATAGAATAAAGTATTTTAAACCCTGGTGATGGTAGAAAGGCGTCTCAGGCCTTATTTCCAGACCCATCAAGTAGTTATGAACACCGATCAACCCATCGACAAATCCTGCACAAACCTAAGTTAGCAGGAAGGATGATTAAATGGTCGGTCAAGCTATCTGAATTTGGGATTCATATCAACCTAGAGGTCCTATAAAATCCCAGATTGTGGCCGACTTCTTGGTTGAACTTACTCCGCTAAAAGTTCAGAGGAAGAACGATGGATCTTGTATGTCGATGGAGCATCAAACATCAAAGGAAGTGGAGCAGGAATAATATTAGAAAGACCTAATAACTTGGTTCTAGAGAAATCACTAAGGTTCGAGTTTGAGCGAATAATAAACAGGCAGAGTATGAAGCTCTTATTGTCGGTCTAAACTTAGTAAGAGAAATCGGTGCAACCAGGGTAAGCGTGTTCAGTGACTCCAGTTGGTTACAGGTCAAGTTAGTGGCGATTTTCAAACAAAATCCTCAGTTGGCGAGATACTTATTAAAGGTACAAAGTTTGATTAATATTTTTTCCAAATTTAAGATTACCCACATTACCAGAGACCAGAACCTTAGAGCCAACTTATTGTCAAAATTGGCAAGCACAAAGAAGCCTGGATGCAACAAAACAGTGATACAAGAAACCTTGTCCCAACCTAGTATTGAAGAAACGAAGTGGTGAATGCCAATGTAGAAAATTCAAATTCATGGTTACACCTTATGTCAAGTATCTTCAGGAAGCGCAGCTACCGGCTGACCCCGATGAGAAAGAAAAATACTATACCATGCAACTTTCTATACTATGGTTAATGGTCAACTTATAGAAGGGGATTTTCTGTCCCTTTGCTCAAATGCATTCCGGAGCACTCTCAATAGCACATACTAGCCGAAGTACATGAAGGGGTGTGTGCAAGTCATATTGGAGGAAGATCACTAGCTGCAAAAATCATAGAGCAGGTTTCTATTGGCCGTAAGGAATGATGCAGGGATCTTCGTGAAGAAGTGCGAAAAATGCCAAAGGTACGCCAAGTTAACCCATTCCAATCCTGAACAGTTGCATAAAATAACATTACCTTGGCCTTTTGCCCTGTGGGGGATAGATATTTTGGGTTCGTTTCCTTTAACTCTCGGCCAAGTTAAATTCCTCATAATGGCTATTGACTACTTCACGAAGTGGATAGAGGCCGAACTTGTAGCTTCCATATCTTCAGGAAAAGTGAGAAAGTTCACATGGAAGCATAATATTCAGCATGGCCTCCCAAATACAATAATTACTGATATCGGGAAACAATTCGACTGTAATGACTTCAAACAATTATGTACACAGTTTGGGATTAATCATATCAAAACATTAGTGGAACACCCACAATCAAATGGTCAGGCAGAGATGGCCAACAAAGTTATTTTGAACAGATTGAAAAAGACGATTAGGTGACGCAAAAGGCAGATGGGCCAAGGAATTGTATACAGTATTATAGGCTTATCATACCACTCCACAGTTGGCAACATGGGAAACCCCCTACAGATTAACTTATGGATCAGACGTTGTACTTCCGGTGCAATATCCATGTCAAGTCCTCGGGTTGAGGGTTTTAATATTCAGCAAACACAAGACAATTTAAGGATGAATTTAGACCTTCATTAGGAGGAAAGATAAATAGAACACCTGTGAGAACAAGCTTGCAAAATTCGGATGGAGAGAAAATACAAATCCAATGTAATACCACGGAAATTCAAGCAAGGGGATTTGGTTCTTAAGAAGGTCGAGCAAGCAAGAAAAAACACGCATGAGGTTAAATTAGCACCTAACTCGGAAGGACCTTATAGAATAAAGAAAGAGATCGGGAAGGGAGCTTATGGATTGGAGAAGTTAACAGGAAAGCAGATACCTCGGACTTGGAATTCCACTCACCTTAATTAGGTTTTATTCAGCTAAGAGTTAAACAATGTTGTATAATGAAAGTCGGCCGATGTACTCTTTTTCCTACCACGATTTTTTATCCCTAAGGAGGGTTTTGGCCGGGAAGGTTTTAACGAGGCATGGTGCAGACTATAAACCAATAAAGACGTATTTTATATTCAAGTATATTTACAATCTTCCAAGTTCATCTACAAAAAGCCTAAAAACCGAGTTAGTGTTCGAGGTAACGACTTATACACGATTGTTTTTTGTTAAGTTATTCCTCAAAAAATCCTAAAAACCGAGTTAGTGCTCGGGGTAACGGCTTATAAAAGTTTATTTCGCCAAGGTATCCTAAAAAAGCCTAAAAACCGAGTTAGTGCTCGGGGTAACGGCTATTACAACAACAACGATTATTTCGCCAAGATATTCCTCAAAAGAAGCCTAAACAAGTTAGTGTTCGAGGTAACGGCTTATAAAGGATTATTTTCCCCAAGTGATTCCTCAGAAAAGCCCAAAAACCGAGTTGTGCTCGGGGTAACGACTTATACACGATTATTTCGCCAAGGTATCCCTAAAAAAGCCTAAAACCGAGGTAGTGCTCGGGTAACGATTATTCACGATTATTTCACCAAGTTATTCCTGCAAAAAGCTTAAAAATCGAGTTAGTGCTCGGGGTAACGGCTTATACAGGATTATTTTGCCAAGTTATTCCTCAAAAAGCCTAAAAACACCAAGTTAGTGCTCGGGTACAACGGCTTATTACAAACGATTATTTCGCAGTTATTCCTAAAAAAGCCTAAATCAAGTTAAGAGCTCAGGGTGACGACTAATATACACGATTATTTCGCCAAGTTATTCCTCAAAAACCTAAAATCGTCAGTGCTCGGGTACGACTTATAAACGAATATTTCATCAAGTTTATTCTTTAAAGACTAATAACCGAGTTATGCTCGGGGTAACGACTTATACATGATTATTTTTCCAAGTTATTCTTCAAAAAAGCCTAAAAACCGAGTTAGTGCTCGGGGTAACGACTTATAAACGACTATTTCGCCAAGTAATTCTTTAAAAAACATAAAAACTGAGCTATTGCTCCGGACAACGACTTATAGAGCTTTTTCCCTAAGTGCTATTCCAAAATATTGAAATCCGGAAAGGCAGAAAGGCCGAGTTAGTATGAAATTTTTACATTCTTAAAGATTGAGAAATTAAGTAATTCCCGAGTCTTTTTACTCGGTATACGACGATGAGTCATAACAAGGACAAGAAGATACAATATACTCATGCCTCTTATTCAATGTATTATTTCCTTTACACCATAAGACTACCAACCCCACCAGGGTCACCCAAGTGGGAGAAACTACAAAACATTTACTACAATAAAGAATAAAAACTACGAAATACGAGCTACCAAGATGACTCTTCGATTTACACCTGAAGACTACACGCCCTTGACGAACGTCAACCCTCAGCATCACTCCCTTCAAGTTGTCACAAGACTAACGTGGAGATCAGTTTCTAGAGAGACCTCGACCGATCCATTCTGGAAGACCCTCGAAAGGAAATAAGAAACTTCTTCGGTAAACCGACGAAATATGGAGCAAGATGCAGAAAACCCAAGTATAATACCAGGGTTCCTTGGGCGATCATCCTCCCATCTTTGGCATAATTCCCCCAAAGGGGGCAGAAAGCATTATACCCAACAGAAAACTTGGCCAGAACTAGCCTTGTTTCCTTGGGAAGCCATTCTTGTTAAGGGTACCCTTTTAGTTAAGGAACTCCTTTAAATCTATTATACTGTGTGACCCAAAAACAAGTAATATGCAAGCAAATATACAACACTACTAAATATTTGACAAAAAAAGTACAACAAGAATTCTTCCCGGCCAAGACAAGCAATCTTCGTCTATATTTTGACATCCTGAAAAACACGTTTGTGTAGACCAAAACCAAAGTGTCAGTTAACCTGCCGACCCAAATTCCATCTCACAAGATTTTGGGTCACACGGGTTAATAGAGACTGTAATTCTCTACAAGAGACCACCAGAATGCAAACAGTAAACGCGCAGGCACGCAGGAACTATTCTCTCGGCACTAAGAGGACTAAAAAGAGAAGAGAGGGGGGGAGAAATGCTTTCAGTAAAAGAAAATTGAGAACGTAAATGCGATTCTCTCACG
Source organism: Sesbania bispinosa (assembly GCA_026901365.1). NCBI lineage: Eukaryota > Viridiplantae > Streptophyta > Magnoliopsida > Fabales > Fabaceae > Sesbania > Sesbania bispinosa. The sequence continues at coordinate 269,211 of QLOH01000911.1, read as the reverse complement.
TGAATAACACATCTATTTATACTGTGCCAGCTAGTCGTGATTTCGTTTGTAACGGAACTACTATTTAAACACACACATTAAATTTGCCTAGAAAAACAACGAAGCATTCAAAGCACAGCAACTATCACCGGCCAAAGCGTTAATTTCAATTTGCACGTGGGTTGAAAACATTAAAGATAGTCAACGAGTTTGAAACATTTCCAAGAAAATAGTCAGTTATGTTTTCTACAACTTTTACTAAGCAATAACCGAGATATATCTACTTTAATTTTATTACATATTACACCACAGGGGCATTCCCTGTTCCTCATTGCCTACTTCATTCGTTGCCTCGACCGACTTAATTGCTTCAGGGCCTTGCGAATCAGCTACTTCTTCATTGTTAAGACCGTCCGCATAGCCATTCTCGTTCTCGCCATCCCCAAGATCAACAAGCACATTATTGACCAACTCCTTCAAAGGGTCACAGTTTGAAACATCGGCAGTTGGATTGAAATGTTTGACTTGAGCCAATGCTTGCTCGAAGCCAAGACCGTAGACCTTGCAACGTTGGCATTAAGCTGTTGAAAATTAGAATTATACTTCTCCTTAGCAACCTGACCTTTAAGTTCTCCTCATCAAGACAGGTCTTCAGTGAATCTCTTTCCACGGTCATATCCTTTAAGCTTTGTTCCACAATCGACTTATCTTCCTTCAACTTGGCATTTTCTTGACCAAGAAGAGCGACTTTCCCTTCTAACCCGGCAACCTTCATCTTCATCTCCTCATACCCTGTCAGCTGAGTCTCCAAATTTTGGTCGAGATCAAAGTGTTGTGCTTGCTCATTCTTTGCCTTCAGATCCAAATAACGACCCAAAAACGCCATCTGAGCACCTATACTTGGAGCATAACATGGGCAGAACGAACACTCATTTATCAAGCCATTTGACGTCAGTCCTAAGTGTCAAGTGACTATCTATGACGAGCCAACGTCAAACTGATTATCCCACAATGAACGGATATCAGCGCCAGTGCCCGTGAAAGTCTGAAATACATCCACCAAACTTCCTTTTGGGCAAACTCCCTTATTAGTAGAAACTTGGCATGCCGCTAACATGAGTTTTCTCGATCCTACTACATTTTTTGGGATGCAGCAGCCGAACTAGACGGAACAACAACCTCAGTCACAGCAACGTTGGATGCAACAGGCACAATAGTAGATGAGCCAATGCCAACTTTGTCTTTCTCGGCATTGGCAAGGCGCCGCCTCTTCATTTCCAAAACCAAAGCTTTTTTGTCCAACTTGGGAGCCATTTGATCTGCAAATATAGCACAAAAGATAAGTCAGGATACCAATTTTAATTAACCGTAACTTGAAAAAGTAAGCCTACCCATAAAATCTTTCAATTTCACTGGACCGTCCCCTAGACGAACAAGCTTAATACATTTCAAAGGGGAGTCTCTTTCAGAAATTTAACTTCCACCATCTCCTCAACAGAAAGTGCGGCCGAGTCAACTCCCAATATCCCAACGGAATGAGGAGACTAGTATAATGGGAATTTCAAGTTGCCCGAGCTATCTTTGAAAAACTCGGGTTTACCCTCCTCACTTCTGAGTCGGAAGAAGTGATCCTTAAAATGCTTGCGGCGAATGTTTATAGGAATTAAACCCAGAGGCCTAGTAAACTTAACTTGAAAGAAATAGAAAAATTTCTTGGTCGTGGGTTCAATCCCGAAGTACTCACATAAAATCTCAAAAGCACGAATAAAACCCGAAGAGTTGGGATGTAGTTGTGTAGGAGCAACATTTAAAACGGAGTATAGAGCACTGGAAATCACTAAACGGGATTTTCATCTTCAGTTTGGTGAAGAATATATCATAAACCAAGACAAAAGGTCGGCAATCAACGAATGGTACTCGAGAACAAACTCGGCCGTCCTCCATCATCCATGTGCACTCCACATTCCCCGGGAGGTTACCATCCACAGCGTCCTGGAAATCGACAAACACACTGATGGTCTTTTCATCGGCATAGATAGATTGGGTACGATACACCAAGGATTCGACCCACGGAAAAGAAACATAATCATAATTGTTTTCCCCTTATTCTCATAATCAATTTTAATAAAATATCCCTCTAGCTCTTCTTCTCCGCAAGTACGCAATTCCTCTGGTCTCAACTTCCTTTTCCCAGAAACTGAGCTAGAAGTTGTTCGCTTCCCTCTGCTCACAGCGACTTCTGCCACCAATTCTTCACCATCTGATGAGGTCGCTTCAGAACCCGCATTCAGGGAAGAATAAGCACTCCCCGGAATTTGCAGAGACGCCGTAGCGCTCCCCCTACTTTCCCACTCGGAATCCGTAGAAAAATCAGCCATCTCACACTCTCAAACTCAACTAAAATATCGCACAGGACTCACACAACATATACAAGAAAATAAAGAACAGAAGGGGAAGTGATACCTGAAATATGAATGAGGAAGGCACAATTTTAAGAAGAAGTTCAGCGGATGGTGGAGAAGCACAAAAAAAAGTATGTGGGAGGTAATGATACAGAAACGGTTTTTATTAAGGGAAGTTGAAAAGCTAAAAGACAGATGTGACAGTTAAAGGGATCCTATGGTCAAGATCAACCTTCTAGAAGAAAAGGCACGATCCAACGACCAAAATTCAAAGGGAAATAAAAAAGTAATTTTCGCCAAATTGAAGCGACAAAACCGCCCGAGGAATCAGAACACCTCAAAACCTAGTTGGCGCTATTTTGCTAAATGTTTCATAGCTTATGGGACTATGTAACATACCGCCCGAGGTATCAAAATGCCTCGGTACCTTCTGAAGCTATTTCGCATAAATGCTTGTGGGACTATGTAGCGTACCGCCTGAGGTATCGAAATGCCTCGGTACCTTCTGAAGCTATTTCGCATAAATGCTTCATAGCTTGTGGGACTATGTAGCATACCGCCCGAGGTATCGAAATGCCTCGGTACCTTCTGAAGTTATTTGCATAAATGCTTCATAGCTTGTGGGAATGCCTCGGTACCTTCTGAAGCTATTTTGCATAAATACTTCATAGCTTGTGGGATAATGTAGCGTACTGCCTAAGCCAACTCACAGTCTCACATGCCTCGGTTGCACGAAGGTCGGTCAGCCGATGCACCCACTGGTATCACGTCCAAAGGGTCAAGAAGGAGTTAATTAGGGAAAGTATATCACAATAATTACCGTATCAATCAACCACAACGAGCATCTCGCGGACTGTGACCAGAATGGAAAGAATTCAAATGAACAATCTGGCCCGGAGTGATTGAGGACCACGAATCACGCCCAGGGGATACGAACATTGAAAGGGAGATCAACTTGCACACGACTATATAAGGACCACCACAGCTAGGAATCAGACACCTTTCACTCTTTACCTAGGCTATGTTGTTACTTTGCCAAATTATGTTGACCATTGAGTAAGTTTCGATAGTCTTTATAAGAACACATACATTTATAAGTTTTATTTTAAAAATAAATAAAAATAAAAGTAAAAATATTACTCTATATATAGAAAAAAGTATTGAAATTTTTCTTATATTAGTCAAGAAGTTATGTATTGAATTTCAAAAAATAATATTTTAGAATTTTTAACTACTCTATATTGTATATTAAGAATATTTTGATTTTTATATTATCTTTAGTAAAATATTTATTAATACTAAATTTATAAACTTTAAAAATGATTTAAAGAACTTTATAAGAGCAAACCATAAAGTTATAAATGAGTTAAACAGCCAAACTCAGCTTTTTTTTTTTTTTTGTTTTTAACAAGCCAAGACCTGAGTTTCGGGTATTCGGATAGGCTCGGCTCATTTACCGCCCTAGACAGTCCATCTAACATGGGGCCGACTTAAAACGTCCCCACCGTGGGACTGTGAAAACTAACGCTGATTTAATGATAAGAATTTTAATGATGCAGATGAAGCACTTACCACATATAATAGGTGAATTGCTACTTTGAAAATTATATCATGAACCCTTAAAATTGTTATAATTTGTATAGCTGCATACTTCTAAAAATTGAAATTACTCCTCTGTATAAATTAACCCTCGCATGCCATACCTATGTGGCAAGTTTGTACATTAATTAATATTTGAGTAAAAATAAAATTATTAGAGTATTTATCCTATATATACTAAAAAGAACTACAACCAAAGGATTTTTATCATAAAAAAAATTATTCCAATCCTGTGCAATTATAACACAATCAGTAACATTTTCCTATTTTCTCCAAGTATATTATTAAAAAATTAAACTGTTCATGTTAATAAGGTGGTTACTGGAAGCTATTCATTATTATGGAGAGTTATCTAACACAATTTGTAGCCAGCATTTCTTTCTTTTATAACCATTTGAAATTTTTTAAATCTCACAGTCAGCATAAATGTTTTCATTAACCAGGTTTTGATTATTTGCTGAGCTTCAATAATTTTCAATAAAGGAAGATATTATTTTTTTTTCAGTTGTACAAGGAGAAGCAATGAGGTTTGAACCTAGAACTTCATGTTAACTACACAAACCTCCCAACCACTAGGCCGATCCTAGTGGGTTAAAAATATGTAGTTATGAGGTGAATACATTGAATTTCACTGATAAATAATTATTTTAAAATTATTAACCTATTGGAGATAAAAGTACAAACTAAAATCTGCTAAATTGCTAACCTTTATTTCAACAGCCCCACCAAAGGACTATTTAAACGGTCCTATACTAAAATCACCTAAGACAAAGCTAAATTTAAAGAACAAGAGAGGAGGTTGAAGAATTTGGGGTGCTCGACCAACTGTGAAGAACAGAAGGTTCGTGCCCAAAAACTAAAGATTGTAAGTGAAGATAAAGGTTGATATGGTCAATTGACATTGCTGCAGGCTGGGGCAGGTCAGTGCATTTGGTTTTTCCTTTTGAATCAGAGTCATGTTTTGCACAAATTACGATTTTAGACTTTATCATCATTAAACCATGCTTAATATTTATAAAATAAATTGCCTCGGTTGCACAAGTCAGTTCGAAAATAAAACAAGTCACTCACTGTACCTTCTGCCGAGGTTATGTTAGAAATTAGAGAAAGTGAAGTACGAACCACAAACAGAAGCAAATTACTCTGCGCTAGGCACAATTCCAGGAACGGCATTCACGGACTAATGACCCTAAAAGGAATTATTTTGAATGGAATTACTTTGTGCTACACAAATTTATAATATCAGGTATAAAATTTGTAACATAATTCCATGCAGATGTTTTGAACAGTATAAAATTCGTTAACCGAAAAACAAACCACTATAACAAAACACATATATATGTTGTTGAAGTAGGCTATATCAGATTTCTAGACAACATTTTGTAACCAGAACATAATGTTGTTTAACAAAAAAGGTTTAGAGATCACCAATTTCAGGAGGTTATTGAAAGAATATGCACAAAGAGAACTGCTTGTATATCAAAAAATTAGATTTTTTTTCTTTAAAAATATTAATTTCGTGTATATCGTTCTGTTAATCAGCATTTTCTATATAAGAATATCTCTATCTGAAATATATGTAATTGCATAGTGTTGGCGTGTGTAATAACTGAACGTTCTATCTAAACTTCACACTTCACCTTTGCCACTGATGGGGACAAGCTCCAAGTCTCTTCATCTACGTTATCATCTTATTCTTTTCAGGAACCTCAAAGGAAGCGTCCCTCATACTGACCTGCTTTAGGGACAAGAAACTAAAGCAATGTAGCAAATCTAAGCAAGTCCCTTATAAGAACAGCCAACCATAGGTTTGTAAAGTCAGTCCTAGTGACATGAAGGAAACGCAGAAGCAACCCTCCACTCCATCTGGATATGAGGGCACCAATGCTATCAATGCACATTAAAGGGCGAAAAATGTGCCCTCAATGCCTAGAGGCAGAGCTGGGTACTCAGTACCATCATGGCATCCATCTGATTTTGCCTGAGATTCTTGTAGCACTTTCTTCAATGACAACAAAGAAGTATTCAGAATTCCAATGATCAATTCCAACGGAGGATGAAATTAGGTCCAGAACACCAGATATGGCATATAGGAGTTGTGCATAGAATGTAGGTTTCTAAAAGCAAAGTCTTTTAGAGCCTTGTGGTAGATAGTTACCCCTAATATTGAAGCCACTGCACCAATTGCATAGATCACCCCAACAAACTCCTGCATGCAGAGGAAGAATACTCTAAAAATGAAGTGTGCGTTGAGAAAATTGCTCTCTAATCATTTGCAACAAATATGAGAGGTACCTGAGAGAATGCAGGACCGGCTTTTGAATCTGTATACCAGTAAAAGTGGCCTTCGTGAGTGGTTACATTAGAGCCAGGCAAGGAAAATATAAAGAGAAGGCTTCCACTTGAGGATACTCATTGTTTGGTGCATGTTTCTGAGTTTCATTCCTACCTCTCTACCACACTCTGCAAAATTTTACGTGTTAATTACTTAGATCATCTAGCTAGCAAACATATATATATATTATATGCCTGTTTGGTTTAAATTTTGAACCATCCAAAATCAATTCTGCATAATTGATTTTACATCACTTCCGTCCAACGATTTCATAAAGCGTGCTCTATCCATCTCAACCATTCATTTCTAGAATCATTCTACTCAACTGTAAACCAAACGGACCCATATCTTTCAAATTAGGAAATTTAGCAGTTTTGATCAATCATTAATTCAATCTAATATAAAATTAGTCGTAATTATTACCATCTTAGGGGTGTTTGAAAGAACTTCGAACTTATTTGAGCTAATCTTATGACATAAACACTTATTTAAGTGTTTTGATAATTTATAAAAATAGTTTATGTCTTGCTCAAACTATTTTCAGCTTATTTCAATAACTCCCCGAGTAACTTATGTAGAGTTTAAGTATCTCGTTCTCTCTTCAATTCTCATCCAACCCATAAGTGCTTAAACACAAACTCTTATGTGATAAACACTTATTCACTAAATGCTTAATTAACTTATTTTTTTAAACCCTCCTTACTCTTTTGTTATTAAACTTTATATTATATCTTGAAATAAATTAAGAAGGTACACGTGAAAGGGAGAATAAAATGATTGAGAAAAAAGTAAATAAGGAATAGATCAAAGTAAGGAAAAGTACACAAAAGGAAAATATAGACGAAAAGTGGATTAGATACATAAAAAATTAGTATAATTTAGGGAGGGCAAGAGCCTTAGCCCCACCTGGATCAACCAGTATATTGGTTACGAATCAGCTTTTGGTTAATTTGACAACTTCAAAAAAATTAGTTTGAAGTCTGAGCCTTAAGATGATGACAATTTTTCATTTTAAGGAAAACAAAAGCAAGTGGTGTAATGAGATCGTCCAACGTTACACAATAAATTAGTTCAAATCCAACAAACTAAAAATTTTCTTTATATATAGTTATCAACTCAAGATATTACTTGTTAAATGTAAATGATATGTAAGGATATAAAAGGAACATGACAACAAAACCACACCCACCAATGACAGCAACTTTTTTATAGAAAATGATGAAGTGTGGGCAATGCACGTGTTTTAATATATATGAAGGAGTTCCAGTAAACTGGTAAAGAATATGAAAGAAGTTTGTAATATTAAATAGAAATCGACGCAATTTTTTTTGAGCAAAAAGCTTTATTGCTGGGCATAACTTAAGAGATCCTCTCATCAAAGCACACAACTAATCGCATGAGTGGCCTTTCTCAGAGTTGAGGTAAATCTCTTTCTACCTCTCTGACCCAAAACCAAGTTTGAGATTGTTTTTGAGAAATAATCACTTTTCTTTTCAAAAGTTCTCTTGAGAAGCTAGCAAACTAGGCTATTATTTCCCCAAAATGCTTAACTAATAGTTGCACAATACAATTGACTTCAGTAATTGAAGATAGAACATTTGTTAGCTAAAACTCATAAGAGATAATCCAAAAATCAAACGGCACTACACCTTTTCTGATATATCTCATATTATCGATAACAATTATAGGAGAAAAGCTAAGTCCAGCATAAAGTCAAAAGGGGGGAGATTTTTCCTAACCTGCTTCTTTTCATTATGCAAGCCACTGTTTCTGTTTTCATAGATCACAAGACCCAGCACAATTGTCAAAGCAGGAAAAAGTACCATAAGACCGAGCGACCCCTAAAACAACACAAATATTCCATTTATGAGACAGTCCAGTAATTTGAAAATTCAGTATAAGAATATACGAATATATTCAATATTCATTATCCAAATTAAAATTCTCCATTAATAAACATAGTCGAATTTACATTCTCCAAAACGAGGAATGATGTACTTTCAAGAGATAACTATTAATTCCCTTTAGAAAGAGATAACTATTAATGAAAAATTAGAAAAATAACATTTCACATGTATTTGTAATTTATTACTACTAAATATGATATAATTAAAGATAAAGTTTTTAATATAGCTAGTGATCCTATGACTCATGGAAATCCATTTTAAATTAGTGTTGTGTTGACCATAACTACTCATTTTTACTACAAATTCTACAACATATTCTAAAAGTAAACATTGGAACGGTTTAATTCTTGAGAATCATACAATAAATAAAGCAATTATTGAAATATTGCTGTTTCTTTCTGTACCTGAGGGCCAAGATGATGAACAAAGAAGCCACTACCAAGGTACCCAAGGAGAGCCCCGAAACTGGAGCAGAATCCGCAGAGGCTCTGCAAATCCGGCGCCAGCGAGGGGATCTCGATGCTGTTCCTTGCGATGCACGCGTCGATGGTGACATCAGCAATAGCGAGTGAAGCGGAGACGCCGATGAAGCAGAGGACGGCGGCGGCAGCTGCGAGATTTGGGGAGAGCGCGACGATGGCGGCGGAGAAGGTGCCAATGACGCCGGCAATGACGAAGTAAGGACGGCGGCGGTAGCCCCGGACGGGAAACGCATCTGTGAGGATGCCCCATAAGGGTTTGAGGACCCATGGGATGAAGTATAGGCCCACATAGAGCTGCACCGTTGAGGGTTGCAACTTCTGAACGTCCTTCCAGTAGTAATCCGCTACCACTTTGAACATCGAGCCCGTGAACCCTTGGCCCAGCCCATATATCAGGAAAACTCCAGCTATGAAGGTTGGGTTTAGCTGCCACGTCAGCATCCTTAGCCATTCCACCGGCTCTGTAAGGATTGATAGTGGGTTCTTGGTTTTCTTTGTTGTTGTAGTGGTGGTACCTGAGTTTGGGGGAGACATGGTTTCAAATTTGATTGTGTTTGGTATGGTTGTGTATGAGCATGGGTCAGTCAGGGACAGGGTGTGTGTTTTGGAGGGAGAGTGAGAGTTGAGTGATTCAGAGGGCATGGATCTGGGTTGTGATGGGATGCAGGATTTTATTTGACTTCGTATACTTTGAAAGTAAGAAATGTATAGTTGAATTTGGGACTCTGATTGTGGTCAAAGCTATGCAACATATTTTCTTTTTTTATTATTATTATTATTTATAAATTATTAAATGATTTAGTTAGGCAGTGCCGCAGTGGACCATGTCCATGGGATCACGAGGTGGGGATAGAGTTGTTTTCTGTTCCTTCCTTCCCAGGATGTACACTGTTCACCGGGGTAAATTAGTTGACATTATTGCGAGCCCTGCTATAAAAATAACATCGAGTTAAAAGAAGTAAACAACTATTCTCGTCTGCAAAAATTAAATTGCAATTTTGTAAAATAAAAGATAAATCACGTTTCCTTTCCTCCATAGATAAATTATACCGCTTTCATTTTTAATTTTAAAAATTATATTTTTTTAATAAATAAATATGCAATCCATTCCCACTTATATATCACCGAACATGTGGATCAATTGATAGTGAGATGTTGCAACTTAACTAATGATCTTGGATTCAAGCCTCGGTATGTAGCTATGTCAAATACTCGAAGGGAGAGTTTTGTCACTCATAGAGATTCTACCTAGCTCGAACATATTGTCTTCTGTAGAGATGTTAAAAAATCGTACCCGTGGATACCCGCAATGGGTACTCTGTATTTATAAAATGGGTGGGACGCATATTATACTACTCACCTCGTGGGTACCCGCATACTCATTAAAATATATTTTTTATTAAATATATTTTAATATTATGATTTTTTATTTTTTATGATAAGATATAGTTTATTTTATATTATTTTATAATGATATTTTTAATATATTAACACGTAATGACATTATATAATAATAATGATAATTTATACATATAATATTAATATTATGATATTATAATATATTATATAACATTTTCTTTTTCTTTCTATAAAATTTAAAATTTTTAAATATTAATGGATACCCGCGGATACCCACAACCAGCATGAGTACCCGTTGATTTTAGCGAGTATGAATAGGGATAGTGTATTGCATGTCTCTACCCGGTCTCGTTGACATACCTAGTCTCCCGTGGAGGACGTAGTCTTACAAAAAAAAAGCACTTAAATGAGTATTGTGAGAATAGAGAGGGTGAAAGTGGAGAATGACTTCCATTTTTTCACTAACTAGAAATGAATAGTTATATATATATATAGTTCTTTTAACATGTGCAACATTGCACAAGATAATAAATCAAAGTGAAAAGGTTTTATGAAAAAAATGCAACTATCACAATATTAATTGCATTGGTAATATTAAATGTTACACTTTTCAATAAAAACATTTTCACTTTTGATTTATTATCCTAGGGGTGGGCATCAGCACCATACCCGCCCAACACCCGAGCAAACCGAGGGGAATAAAAGCTTTTCGGACGGATTGTATCGGGTTATGGGTTGCAACGGGTGAAATTTAAAATCAGAAATGGTTATAAGCGCACGGGTGCGGATAGAAAAAAAATTCATCGATATCCGTCCGACCGACACATGGCACAATATGATTGGCTATTTAAGGAGCACACAGATTGTGTTTCCTCGCAACGGATGAGATTGCTTACACATTATTAATCAATGGCGGAGATCGCATGAGACTCTCTCTTTCTCTTTAATTCCTTTCTTAAATTCTTTGTCTCTTTCCATTCTCAGACCCATTCTCTCACATTTTCTTCTCTCATTTCCATTTTCCATTCTAAGAGACTCTTTCCATTCTCAGAGACTATTTCCATTCTCAGGCTCAATCTCTCACATTTTCTTCTCTCACTTCCATTTTCCAATCTCAGAGACTCAAAGTCTCAGACCCTCTGCCTCCATCCTCGTCTCTCTCTGGATAATCGTGACAATCTTGACGGTGGCGCACGACAGTGGCGCCGTGGCAGGGGGTGGTGCGAGGTTCGATCGCTCGCGGCTAGGCAGCAATGGCCGCGCGGCGGTGAAGGACGACGGCGCGTGGCGTGTCGCTGAGGGAATGGTGGCCATCAACGGCGCCTCCTTCTTCTCTCTCTACTTCTTTTTTCTATTTTGTCTAATTTTTGGGTTTCTTATTCCTTTCTCTGTTTGGTTTGGTCTAATGGTGATTGTTAGGGGCAGAGGTGGACGAGAAGCTAAACAAAGGAAGGAGAAGATGGTGATTTGTTCTTGTGGTGTTTTGTCTATTTGGTCTTTCTCTGCTTGGATTTCTTTCTGTTTCTGATGCTATCAATGTTTGTCTATTTGGTCTAGTTTTGCAGGAAGCTAAACTAAGGGTTCAAAGGAAGGAGAGGATGAAACGTTTTTTTAATTTTTTATTTGATTATTTCATTTTGATTTAATGTAAAACAATCATTATTTAATACCGTTACATGTTAAAATATTAAGAATATCATCAAGAAATAATATAAAATAAATTATATCTCATCATAAAATAATAAAAAATCTTAATATTCAAATATATTTAATAGAAAAATATGTTTTAATGAGTATGCGAGTACCCGCGGGGCGGGTAGTATAATATTCGTCCTCGTCCATTTAATAAATATGCGGGTAACCATTGCGGGTATATCCACGGGTATCCGTGGGTGCAGATTTTTTTTACATCCCTAATCCTATGCAACATTATACATGTTAGAGAAATCAATGTGTGTGTAAACAATAGGTTATTATGAGAAATGAGAACATTAAGTTTCAGCCCTTATATCCAATTTAATGAATTACTAGATTAATTTTCTAATTAAAAGCGAACACATGACTCCGTAAGAGCAATACCTTCTCCTTATATCCCTGATTTCCAGGAAGGTATGCTCCCAAACTTTCAGTTCTAGTTTGATTTTTCTATGCATCCTTTTATTCTAGTTTTTTTGTTACTATTCCTTCTTTCCTTCGGTTTTTTATATGGCTTTTTTTATTATTATTTTTATGATTAAAACCTTTGAATGTTTACTGTTGTTTTATTATATATTTTTTATAATGCATATTTCACTCTGAATTTTTTTCCTCACTACTTCTTTAATCTTGTCCAAGCATCTATTGTCCTACTATATTTATTTATTAATCATCGAACATTGCAAAATCAAAGAAGCAAAAAAAAAATTAGCAATGTACTAAGAAACCCGTAGGAGCGCCGAAGCGTGGGAGATGTGGGTGGTCGCTGGTTGGAGAAGAAAGATGTTGAGGGGACAATGTGTGACAATCGTGTCTCTTGATTGGAGAAGAGCAGAAGAGTAGGCAAAGGGCAATGTGAGAACCGCTCACGTGACTTTTCAACTTTAGGATATAACCTCTAGTTGTACCGGTACACAAGGTAGGTGACTTGCTACCTTAAATTTTTACAATTTGCAAATAAGTCCTTTAACTATTATAATTATAAAATAGACTATTCTTTTGTATTATAATTTTTTATATTTTAATTAACATTCAAAGTGTCCTATTATACACTGGTTACTTTAATTTGATGTCATTTTTTAATCTCTCCTTAAAATAATTTTTTACAAATTTTTTCATATTTTTTAATTGATTTTTCATAGGAAAAAGTTTAAATAATTACAATTTAAGAATAAAAACCACCAAATGATCACAAAAAATCCAACCCTTCATTTGGGACATCCCAAAGTGGGTGAGGCACTTTGTACCAAATTTTGGTGATTTTTCAATTTATAATGTATTTATTGTGAATTATTTGGTGAAAAATAGAGAAAAATCACAAAATATAGCTGCTAGTTCCCAAAAATTTCAGAAAAATCATTTCACGGTCCATTTGGGATGGTGGTCAAGTGGAAATAATGCCTTGGCTAATGGAGGTCATTTGGTGAGTAGATGGTTGTAGTATACAAACTCAAACCCTAACTACACTTTCCATGGATAGTGGGGGGCTTGCATGGTTGACGGATCAATTTTGACGTGAAATTTTGCATGCATGACTTGGGTGTTACCTTGGCTCCCGTGGTGAATTTTCGTGTTTTTTTATTTGTGATAATTATTGTGAATTAATTACATTTAAAAGAAGATAATTAAATTAAAAACATTGGGTAATGTGAAAAAATTATGGAAAAATATTGTTGGTGTCCCATTGAGCATGTTGAAGTATGTGGTGGAAGGTTGAGGTGAAACGAAGTGTTTGGTTAGTTGACACTAGTGAGTAGATGATTGTAGTATACAAAACCAAACCCTAAGTACACTTTCCATGGATAATGGGGGGGCTTGCATGGTTGACGGATGAATTTTGACGTGAAATTTCGCATGCATTACTTGGGTGTCACCTTGGTTCACGTGGTAAATTTTCGTGTTTTTTTATATTTGTGCTATTTATTGTGAATTAATTACATTTAAAAAAGATAATTAAATTAAAAATATTGGGTAATGAGAAATAATTATGGAAAAATATTGTTGGTGTCCCGTTGAGCATGTTGAAGTATGTGGTGAAAGATTGAGGTGAAACGAAGTGTTTGGTTAGTTGACGCTGGTGAGTAGACGGTGGTAGTATACAAACCAAAACCCTGAGTACACTTTCCATGGATAGTGGGGGCTTGCATGGTTGACGGATGAATTTTGACGTGAAATTTCGCATGCATGACTTGGATGTCACCTTGGTTCACGTGGTGAATTTTCGTGTTTTTTTATATTTTTGGTAATTACTGTGAATTAATTACATTTAAAAGAAGATAATTAAATTAAAAATATTGGGTAGTGATAAAAAAAACTGGAAAAATAATGTTTGTCCCATTGAGCATGTTGAAGTATGTGGTGGAAGGTTGAGGTGAAACGAAGAGTTTGGTTAGTTGACACTGGTGAGTAGATGGTTGTAGTATACAAACCCAAACCCCAAGTACACTTTCCATGGATAGTGGGGAGGCTTGCATGGTTGACGGATGAATTTTGACAAGAAATTTCGCATGCATGACTTGGGTGTCACCTTGGTTCACGTGGTGAATTTTTGTGTTTTTTTTATTTTTGCTATTTACTGTGAATTAATTACATTTAAAAGAAGATAATTAAATTAAAAATATTGGGTAATGAGAAATAATTATGGAAAAATATTGTTGGTGTCCCGTTGAGCATGTTGAAGTATGTGGTGGAAGGTTGAGGTCAAACGAAGTGTTTGGTTAGTTGACACTAGTGAGTAGATAGTTGTAGTATACAAACTCAAACCCTAAGTACACTTTCCATGTATAGTGGGGGGCTTGCATGGTTGACGGATGAATTTTGACGTGAAATTTCGCATGCATGACTTGGGTGTCACCTTGGTTCACGTGGTGAATTTTTGTGTTTTTTTATATTTGTGCTATTTACTGTGAATTAATTACATTTAAAAGAGATAATTAAATTAAAATTATTGGGTAATGAGAAATAATTATGGAAAATATTGTTGGTGTCCCGTTGAGCATGTTGAAGTATGTGGTGGAATGTTGAGGTGAAACGAAGTGTTTGGTTAGTTGACACTCGTGAATAGACGATGGTAGTATACAAACCAAAACCCTAAGTACACTTTCCATGGATAGTGGGGGGCTCGCATGGTTGATGGATAAATTTTGACATGAAATTTCGCATGCATGACTTGGGTGTCACCTTGGCTCACGTGGTGAATTTTCGTGTTTTTTTTATATTTGTGGTAATTACTGTGAATAATTACATTTAAAAGAACATAATTAAATTAAAATATTGGATAGTAATAAAAAAATCTGGAAAAATATTGTTGGTGTTCCATTGAGCATGTTGAAGTATGTGGTGGAAGGTTGAGATGAAACGAAGTGTTTGGTTAGTTGACCATGGTGAGTAGATGGTGGTAGTATACAAATCAAAACCCTAAGTACATTTTCCATGGATAGTGGGGGCTTGCATGGTTGACTGATAAATTTTGACGTGAAATTTTGCATGCATGACTTGGGTGTTACCTTGACTCCCGTGGTGAATTTTCGAGTTTTTTATATTTGTGGTAATTAATGTGAATTAGTTACATTTAAAAGAAGATAATTAAATTAAAAATATTGGGTAATGAGAAAAAATTCTTGAAAAATATTTTCGGTGTCCCGTTGAGCATGTTGAAGTATGTGGTGGAAGATTGAGGTGAAACGAAGTGTCTGGTTAGTTGACCCTGGTGAGTAGATGGTGGTAGTGTATAAACCCTAACCCTAAGTACACTTTCCATAGATAGTTGGGGGCCTGCATGGTTGACAGATGAATTTTGTCTTGAAATTTTGCATGAATGACTTGGGTGTTACCTTGGCTCCCGTGGTGAATTTTCGTGTTTTTTTAATATTTGTAGTAATTACTGTGAATTAATTACATTTAAAAGAAGATAATTAAATTAAAAATATTGGGTAATGAGAAAAAATTCTTGAAAAATATTGTCGATGTCCCATTGAGCATATTGAAGTATGTGGTGGAAGATTGAGGTGAAACGAAGTGTCTGGTTAGTTGGCCCTGGTGAGTAGATGGTGGTAGTATACAAACCCTAAACCCAAGTACACTTTCCATGGTTAGTGGGGGGCTTGCATGGTTGACGGATGAATTTTGATGTGAAATTTTGCATTCATGACTTGGGTGTCACCTTGGTTCACGTGGTGAATTTTCGTGTATTTTTATATTTGTGGTAATTACTGTGAATTAATTACATTTAAAAGAAGATAATTAAATTAAAAATATTGGGTAGTAATAAAAAAATTTGGAAAAATATTGATGGTGTCCCATTGAGCATGTTGAAGTATGTGGTGGAAGGTTGAGGTGAAACGAAGTGTTTGTTTAGTTGACCCGAGTGAGTAAATGGTGGTAGTATACAAACTCTAACCCTAAGTACACTTTCCATGGATAGTGGGGGGCTTGCATGGTTGACGAATGAATTTTGTCTTGAAATTTTGCATGCATGACTTGGGTGTTACCTTGGCTCCCGTGGTGAGAGGGATATATGGAAGATAGAGAAATAGGAGAGAAATAGAGGAGATAGAAACATGAGAGAACATGAAGAGTGGGAGGAGAGATAAATAACGGAGAGAGAGGGGAGGGGGTGGGGAGAGAGAGACAGGAAGAAATAGATAAGGGGATAGAGAACATAGAGAAATGAAGGAGGAGATAATTGATAGAGAACAAGTGTAGATTTGGAGATAGAAACATGAATATAAACTTATGAGATATATAGATACAGATATCGAAAATATATAATATAGAAGAGATAAATATATAGATATAAATCTTATAAATTAAAATTGGATAGATATAGAAACATATGATATAAACAATATTAGTGGAGAGAGAGAAATAAAAAAGAAAACAAGAGATAGGATTAGAAAGCTAATATAGAATATAACATATACATATGAGATTTATATAATCTTAATAAATGAAAATATAGATATTAGATTATATAAGAAATAGACGATAGAAATAAATAGCTAGAAATATATTATAGATAGAACATATTTTAGATATAGTATAATAAATATGATATATATCAGGTTATAGATAGACAAGAAACAAAGGATATAATATAGAGACATAGCATATTGAATAGAGATTAGAGATAAACATACATACTACTAATAACTTAATAATAGGACGACCACAATGTAAATTTTAAAAGTTCTACTTTTACCCAAACCCATTTTTGCAATTTTCACAATCCAACACACATGACCTACTACCTTTTGAATAAAAGTTAATTAGACCATTCAATTAAAAAATAATATATCCTATGTCTATAATAACTTGTGTATGGTACACAAGTTTAAAAACTTGTGTACCATAACCTTACCCTATAATCTGTACCGATAAATTTATCTAATGGTTATTATTAATTGTTCTCATTTCTCACAACAAACAAGTGATCTCATATGATATGGATCATTCAATATCATTATGTTGCATAAATAATTTTATTTTATTTTACAGATGGCACGCAACAAGACAGTTAATGCACCCAGTTCATCTAGGAAAGGGGCAGGGGGTGCCAAGAGGAAAGCACCCCAGAGGGAGCCTGAGTTTGACCCTCACCGCTTCAAGGACCTCAAGTCCTTTGAAGCATACACTGCCTTAGAGAGGTGCAACTTCATCCTTGAGCGACCGGTCGTTCTTCAAGAGGATGAGTATGAGGAGTTTACCGCTGAGATTCATAGGTGGCGATGGGAACGCCTCAGTCGCCCTGACAACTACTTTGACCCAAATATAGTCAGGGAGTTTTATGCTAACGCCATTGGAGATCACGACGTTATTTTATTTCATTAATTATGGATCATTCAATATCATTATGTTGCATAAATAATTTTATTTTATTTTACAGATGGCACGCAACAAGACAGTTAATGCACCCAGTTCATCTAGGAAAGGGGCAGGGGGTGCCAAGAGGAAAGCACCCCAGAGGGAGCCTGAGTTTGACCCTCACCCGCTTCAAGGACCTCAAGTCCTTTGAAGCATACACTGCCTTAGAGAGGTGCAACTTCATCCTTGAGCGACCGGTCGTTCTTCAAGAGGATGAGTATGAGGAGTTTACCGCTGAGATTCATAGGTGGCGATAGGAACGCCTCAATCGCCCTGACAACTACTTTGACCCAAATATAGTCAGGGAGTTTTATGCTAACGCCATTGGAGATCACGACGTTAATTACAGGAGGGAGTCCTACGTGCGAGGACAGGTTATCAGATTTGATTGCGACGCAATCAATGCATTTTTAGGCTACCCTATTCAAGAGGACAGGGACCTCGTGGAGTGCCAATACCACGACAGGATGAGTACTGTGGGGCTTCATGGCAATGATCCCCTTGATTTAGAGACTACTCAGCTGCTATGTCTATCAGGGCGTTCCTTCGAGGGGATTGCATATCAGGAGGTTGCTAGGATTTACAGGAAGGATATGAGGAGCATTGCTCAGATGTGGACAGTACTGATATTGGCCAACATCCATCCTACTCCTACAGGGCATGTTTCTGATGTAGTTATGCCCATGGCCCACCTCATCTACACCATCCTCACCGACGTTGTTGTTGATGTCTCACGAGTCATCACCCAGAAGATATCAGACTTTGCATCTTCTGTAGGGCGCAGGAGCCCCAACTCCAGGATCAGGCTTGCCTTCCCCTCTCTTATTACAGCACTCTGCAGATCTAGGGGTGTGGATGTAAACCCCACGGTTCGCATTGCACTTCCTATGACTAGAGCATACACAGAAGCCAACTTTCTCCCAGCTGCGAAGTTACAGGTTGAGGATGAGCAGCGGCAGCAGGAGGCACCACCACCACACCAGCAGACATGGATGCTCCTGTCTGGGCCCATCATCTCGCAGCCCAGAACACTCACATGATGGCTCAGTTATCCACTATTCACCGAGCAGCTGTTCACTTTCAGGATTTGCACTATCAGGCCCGTGTGGACCCCTACCCCGGCATGACCCCTGAGCAGTTTCAGGTGTATTTACAGTGGCCTGGGGACAGACCTATTTTTCCAGGGGGTGGAGCAGCTGGAGCTGGAGCTGAGGATGGAGCTTCTCATATGGACCAAGACGATTGATTTTTTTCTATTTGGTGCTTTTCCTTATTTTCCTTTTTCTTTTTCATTTTATTTTCTTATTTTCTTCTTATTTTCGTTTTGATATGTACTGTATATTCTTACCCCACTGACACACCACTCATATTATGCAGTGCATATTCAGTTATCTTCTATTTTCTGTTAAATTTAAAAATTTTAGCATTTTTAAATATTTTAGGACTTTAAGAAATTAGGATTTAAGGCAACTTTTTCAAAATTCTCTGTAATTAGGTAGTTTAACTAACTAAATTAGGAAACATGATAGGATTTTGTGATTAATTCCATAATCGGTTAGGATTAGGATACTTCTTAGGAGAACCTATCAGGATAGTTAATTAAAACCAGTAAGTGCTTTATCAAGGAATTTTAACCAATAACCGGTGAGCTGAGAGCCAAAACACTGAAATTGAGAGCTTTTCACCGCTGCTTGTCAACTGTTATTGCTTGAGTTTCTGAATTCTGTCTTGCTAGTGGAAATATGGAAGTGAAAAAGGCATATTTTGTGATTATAATATTTTGCTCAGTGTCAAATAGCCAACCCTTATTAAATTTTTCCAATTTTTGATTGCCCAATTGAGCCTTTAATATTTCTTTTGATGCACCCTAGCCATATTTAATGATTATATCATGTCCCTTCACACTTGGGATAGAGAGCAAGGTGCACCACAACAAGATGGGACAAGAGGTTGGTGAACTGAAAGGTCAAAGAAATTCAAGGAGCAGGCACAAGAAATAAAAAAGAAGAGTACTCCCTCATGAATAAATTCTCTATTGGTAAAAAAACTGCACAAAGAGTGTGGAAATTGAATAAGTTGGGGGGAGTACTTCTTCAAACAAAGAGGCCAAGCTGAAAAAGGGTGACAATTCAAGAATGACCAGGTGAATGGAGAGAAGTCCCAAGCACAATCACAAGATGCTCTCTATTCAAAGTGTTCTTTGCATATCTAGAAAAACCATGAATTCTTGATAGCCCCCTCATTACAACCAAAGAAAAGACCTTTTGATCCATATTGACTACTTGCAGATTCAGATGTTGGAAACGACTATCAATTCTAGTTGCTCAACGGTGGTGAAAAAGATTGAGGGAAACACTTACCCGTGAGAATGAGGGATTTCCTTGGTTTATCACTTATTGCTTTAATTTCTATTTTTGAGAAGTTTAATTGATGATTGTGTTCTTTTCTGATTGAGGATTGGTGAAATCTCTTAATCCTGATTTTTTTCTGACATTTGGAAAGTGACTGCTGCTTAATAAGGAGATGATGGAAAATTTTCCTTGAGTTTGTTTTTGTTATACAGGGGATTGAATTGATTCTGTTGATTACCTGAAGGTCTCTTGCTTGAGGACAAGCAAAAAGTTAAGTTGGGGGGTATTTTGATAAGTGAAAAATATATGATAAATTAGAGTACTTTTTAGTTCACTTATCTAGGATAAAATGGTATTTTTGCCCCAAATTAATCCCTTTTTATTAAATATTAGATAAATTGTGTTTATTAGTCTTGAATTTGAATTTGATGCTATTTTAATATAAATTTTGCTGATTTTTGCAGATTATTGCAAAGATTTGATATGGAGAGAAGATAGCATTAACTAAGGGAGATATCTGCAAGATTTGAAGTTTAATTGAAGATAATTAATGAAGATTGGAAGTTTATTTGAGACCAATTAATGAAGATATCACTGCCAATTAAACAAGGATTCTGCAGACAATCTTCCCAATTAAATTCAAGATACTCAATAAAATGCAAGATTTCATCAAGAAAAGGGAAACAAGGAAAGATAATCAACCAAAACCAGTCTCGGGGAGAAATCAAGTTAAAAAGAGAAAGATTGAAGCTATGCAACTCGCGTTGCACGCTTCAACCTGCGTTGTAGCACAGGGTGAAGCGCAACAATCTGACTTCTGCGCTGCAAGCTGCGCTGTAGCGCAGGGTGAAGCGCAGGACACATAATTCTTGCCTTGTTTCAATTTTTAGATAGATTTCTCCCCAATTTTCTTTATCTTTCCTTAGCCTATAAATAGGACCTTCTTGCACGACAAGATCAAGTGTGCACGATTATTGTAATTCGGAAATATTCCAGTGATAATGCACCACTTTTAATTTTAGAATAGGAGAGGCAGAGCACTGCACGAGGATTGAAGAAGGTGACAGATTCTTCAGTGGTTTGTATGGCTACCATGAGTAGCTAACTCTCCAGTAGGATTGAATGTAGTTGATTCTATCCCCAAGTGTATGTGAATTTTGTTAGGAATATGCACTAGAGACTTTATATGTTTATGAACATCCATCACTTGTATCATGTTATTTTATAAAGGCAACTTATTCTTTTAGAATATAATTAATGTCCTTAGAATAGTAAGCTCAAAATTCATAAGAAATCAAGTAGATGACTTGATCGTGAGATCTTATGAAGAACTATTCTTAAATAGTCCCTAGTCAAGTATCATCTTAGGACAAAGATGCATTTAGACTAGTATGTGAGTTCATTGATGATCACATCTCACAGATCATGGATATGAGATATCATGTGCTCACATAGGTACACATTAAGAGTAATGGGTGTACTAGACATACCCACCTTAAGAACGTTGCATGGATTGTTACATAAGTGTCATGAACGTTTCTTAAATTGATAAATGTTATATGAAGTCCTTCGACCTGAAATCACTACGATTCCTACATAAGGAATTATATGTTTTAATTATCATCAAACGTTACCTGTAACATGGTAATCATAAAGTTGGTTTTTGGACATATAATAAATTATGTGGTGGAATGTGAGTGCCCTAGATGAGATTTGTCCCTCCTATGTAACAGGAGTTATATCTGTAGGCCTCTTGATAAAGTGAGACTTGAAAAATGCATGGCCATGCTCAGGAGGATAAACATGAGATGTTTATTTTCTGTACAGTCTACTTGGGGATCAAGAAAATACAAATTGAACTATACAAGGTTGACACAATCCATGCCCTTGTGTTCAATTAGATTATTTGGACAAAGGGACATATCATATAAATTATCATAAAATAGGATTTATCAAGGTTGTTGATAATCTCAATATTTGGATAGTGATGTATTGCTAGATACGCGCTCACTATTTATGATATTAAAATATAAAGGGTTTTTATTTAATATTATAACCAAAATATTAAAAGCCTATTGGGTCACACGCATACAACACATGCCACTAGGAAAGGATAATAGTTCTAATTTAATTTAATTAGAATTATAAGATAATGAGTCAGACCTATAAGTGTGAGGGTTAAGTGAGTGAAGGGTGAAACCCTAGCCACCACTCTATAAATAGAGCATGAGAATGCACTACCCTATACACATGAGCAATCGTTTTTTACTTTCTAAGGCTACTAGCCAGAGCTGAAGAAGGTTTCCTAGTTCGGCTGTTGTGGACACATAGTAGAGACGTGCTGCTATTGCCTCGTTCATAATCCTATAAAAGGTACGACCTTTCGTTTTAATACCTTTATGCCTGATTCGTGTTTTCGCAAAATGATTATAACAAGGGAGGGAATCCATTTATTTCCGCTGCACCCCTGACCACATGCTTGATTCCCTTCAAATTCTATCTTATTATTTATGAGTTCCCTATCTATAATATTGGTAATCTTATTCTGTGCTTAATTCCTAACTTCCGCGCTTGCGCCGGAGTTATAGGCTAGTGTCTGTGATACAACGTTCCGACTAGGATTGAGAATGAGGGAGCCTAGACATAGGGAACACAAACTCTGAGTGAATAAGAGTACTCGGTAACCAGTCCCTGAAACATGGGCGTAGCTAATGATTGATGGGTAGTGTGAGTATCTTAATGAAGGGCGTCTAAAGGATAAGCATGGTTTATCGATAGTAAATGTTTGTTGATAGTAATACCAGTGCCTGAAACATGCTAGTGATTGATGGGTAGTGTGAGTATCCTAATGAAGGGCGTCTAAAGGATAAGCACGATTTATCAATAGTCCTTTAACAAATGGAATAATAAGAGTAAAATAAGCCGAGGATAATTTGTCGCTTGGGAGAGCCCGCATGGATTATCTTTGAGTGGTAAAGCTGCTGGTAACTCGGGGTTTTAGCAATTTAGTTTGTCTACAGTATTATAGATCAAAGCCATAAATAATAAATAGTTTTTACATACACGAAGGGTGCGATGATACGAAGTTCAATCCTAATCCAAGTAAAGTGTTTCCAACTCTTCCTTTCTATTTCCTTTGATTATTAATCTGCAATTTATATTTTCCGAAAAAAAAATACTCTCACAAATCTGTTGTTTTCCCTTGATAAATAGATCACGAGTACACGTGAGTTAGCCGTTCCCTGTGGATACGATATCTTACTTACTATTATACTGCTGGATTTTTGGTTCGCTTGCCAGAAACCCATCAGAGACGTCCTGAAGAGGCAGTAAGAATACTTGTAATTGACGGGTTGTCAATAGTGGAAATCTCACAAGTTGTGAGGACTGGACGTAGCCTAAGGAGTGGGTGAACTGGGATAAGATCCTTGTGTATCTCTCTCCCTTATCTTCCATTTTGATTTATCTCAGCTCACATAAACATCACTAATCAAAACTGAAACAGAATCTATTAATACAAGACAACGTGCGTCTAAACAAAGAGTTTTAAAATTTATATTGTCTCTAACCTGTCTTAACTGAGATTCCAGGTCATCTGACTTGAGATCACATCTCAACACTCATTTTAAAGTACTTAAAGTTTTTATAGGAACAAGTTTTTCTCAAAAGTCTCTATTCAACCCCCCCTTCTAGAGACGTTCAGCCAACTTCACACGGGTCTTGGACCAATCATGTTCATGTCAAGGAAAAACTATTCATGGAATCAAATAACTCAAGTGATAATACAATCATGTAGGCTTCAGCCATCACGGGTCTAGGACCATCATGTTAACTGTTTTAAAACGTGGCTTCGACCTTCAGGTAATGGCGGCGACGTAATGTCCCCAAGGGGGATATCCCTTGTAGTCTGAGCTCAGGTCTAGCTGCATGTCAAGTGATAAGACCCCTGCTGCTGGGTTAGCAGTTCATGTTAAAAATGATTTTTAAAATAGAATGTTAAACTTATTTCCAAGATATCATGTTAAACTTACTTTCAAGTTATCATGGTCATTGGAGTCCAGCATTACATCTTGTTATTAATACATCACGTCAGCTTCCATGCTCACACATCATTGATTATCAGATTTAAAATTGTTATTATATGTCATCCTTATCTAGTTATGCCTAATCTGTTGTATGTTATACTTGTATGCACTGCTTTGCTCACTGAGGCGTTAGTCTCACCCCGTTGTGGGTTTACAATTTTAGATTTCCAGACAAGTCGTGAGGATCATAGCACAGCCGCATCTTAGGAGTTTTCGTTGGCTTTGGAGCCTCTCTTTTATTGTACCTTTTGGATGAATGTATCTGTGTATATTATTTTTTGGAGGATTTTCAGTACATGTGTAGTTTTTTATGCTTCCGCTGGTTGGGGCACATGTATTGTATAATCCTTGATGTGATTGTATGTAAGAATCCACAGGTCATGTTTAAATAAACGTTGGATTTAGTTAAGCAGGCCTGTAGCTTAGTTATTGATATCGTTAATGTCGCGAAAATAATTCCTTAAATTTTGGAACTTATGCTTCCAACGAGCAAAATTTCTAAATTATGGAATTAGGATGTTACATTTTACACTAATAGTGTATAATTATTAACCTCTAACAGGTATTCTTTTACCATTGATTATTCTTTTTCTTTAAAAGATAAATGTTATACATAACTATTTCCTGTACAGTGTGTTACTTTAGGTTTATTACACGTATTTATTTTAGGGTAAAATATTTTTTTTCCCTATAAAATACTTGATTTTTATTTTTGTCTTTGAAAATTTTTTCTTTTTTATTTCATCCATATGAAATATTTAAAATATTTTTTAGTTCCTGTTGTTAACTTAACTATTAATTATGGATGTGTCGAACACTCGTCATAGTCAGTAATCTTATATGTAGTATCCTAATACATTATACAACAGTGTTACCCTCCTTAAACTGATTTAGAGACTGTATATAAGCTAAAGAAATGAGAAAATGTGCAAAAAATTTAAGTTCAAGTTAGGCATGAAATTTGGCTCTCTATATGGGTTTAGTTAAGGAGGCTCTTATTGTTATATAATGTGTCAGGGTACTGCACATAGGGTTGGTGGTTGTGATGAGTGTCTGACACATCCGCAATAAACAGTAGAGTTAATAGTAAGGACTAAAAAAAGCTTAAGCATTTTATAAGGATGAAATAAAAAAAAATGCTAGGAACGAAAATCAAAACTCGAGTATTTGATAGTATGAAAAAATTATTTTACCCTTTATTTTAAAAAAAATAAATGTAGTAATTCATACATTTAAAACGACTTTAATAGGAAAAAAATATAAACTTTTTTAGAGTTAAATATATTTTTAATCCCTGAATTACAGTCTAAATTTAATTTTAGTTTGTATAATTTATCCTTTAAAAATTAAAAAATACACCAATTTAGCTTTCTTTGACCCAACTTCTTTTTGGTTTATAAGTTGCTTTAAAGCAAAGTTACAATTAAGAGCTTTAAAAAATAAAATAAGTGTTTAGCGGTTTTAAATTTTTTTAATTTAAACCTTAAAAGTTATTTGGTAAAATGTTTTAATAAAAAATATTTTATTTAACATGAAGATAAAGAATATTTAATTATAAAATTCTAAATATTTTTAATAATTAGTTATTTAAAAATTTATCAATAAAAAAGTAAATATTTGTAGAATTTTTATTGTAATAAATAATAATTCACAAACAACAATATTTTAAGGAAGATGGTAAAACATTTAAAAAGCTTTGATTTTAGTTAAAATTATCGTGTGTAATTTTCAAATTCAATATTAATAATTAATCAAATTTTTAAAAATAAAAGATAAATTATATTAATAAAGTTTAATAAAATATTCTACCAAAAAAAAGTTTAATAAATATTATAAGTAAAATATAAAGTTTCACATGTAGAATTTCACTTATGCAATAAGGTAAATGCTTATCTCAATCAAATTGCTTTTAATAATAAAATAGCATGCTGTTATATACATAAATACGTATGTAAACTCAAATGCTGCAAAAATATGGGGGTCTTAATGTGAAGAGGGCTAGAGAACTGAATGTTGTTCTTCTTGGAAATTAATTTGGTAGCTATTAGCCTATCTCAAGATAAAAAAATATGGGGGTCTTAATGTGAAGAGAGGTAGAGAGATGAATGTTGCTCATTCTCAAGATAAGCTCTGGGTGCGAATTTTAATTAAAAATATAATTTGCCTCTTGATGCTTTTCACTTTTCAGCTTCCAGACCTTCTCATATGCTTTGCAGTATACAAAATGCAGCTGAATTATTAAATGATGGTTTTTTTTAACCACATGTATCTTCTACGTGAGGTAATCCTATTTAAATCGGAACTTCTATATTATGGTGGGATTAATTAGCTCTACTAGCAGGATTTCTTTCCTCCATACTCGAACTCGAGAGCTTACTTAAGGGCAATTAAGCATATACCACTTGAACCAACCACCAAGGGCGGATCTTAATAGAGACACGGGAGCCCCCGGAACTTTTTTCAAACTTATATATATATATATTTAAAAAATGTTGACATATTATTAGTGAATATTTTATCTCATGTGTTATTAAATTTATTAAATGATATAGAAACACATAATGTGACATATTATTTAGTGAATGTGTCATCTCATGTCATCAAGTTTTTATGAGCAAATTAAGTTTCTATACTTTTAAAATGAAGCAAATTTAGTCCCCTATCAAGTTATCTTATATCTAAAACTTTCAAATTATCTCATTCTACTTAACATCTCCAAATATTGAATTAATTAAATCATTTTAAATCTTATTAAGTTCAAAAATTCACCCATTAAAATATCATATTTCACATAAAATTGAAAAAATCTCAATTTTTTTATTTTAGGGAAAGGAGTATAAAACTACCTCGAACTTTTGCCCTTTTATAAATAGGCACCATGAACTTTTAATTTGTCCCAATTAACCCTTAGACTCTTATCATTATTACAATAGGTTCATTCATTAATATCAAGTTAAATAATTACCATAACGAATCTCAATCTTTCGAGATTTTGTGTTCCAAATATTAAAAAGACATAAAAGAGTAAAATTTACATTTTTATTCTTGAATTATGTCAAATTTCAAGCATATTTAAAATTTTAAAAGCGAAATATGACTATGTGTTCTTTTAATTTAGAGTTTTTTTTCCTATTTTGTTAATTTTTAGCAACTTTAATTTTATATAATTCAATATTTTAAACAAAAAAGGGGTGAGATTGTATTTGTTAATTTTTTACTTCATGCTAATAAAATGACATATTGCAACATGATGAAAGTTTAAGGATTAATTAGGATAAAATAAAAGTTCATGGTGCCTATTTTGCAAAAGGGTAAAAGTTAAGGGTGTTTATATACTATTATTTTCCCCTTTATTTTATTTAAAACCCTAATTTCACTCCTACAAAATCCTTCAGTTTTTATTAATTTCTATTAAAATACTTGTGAAACTTTAAATTATTTCATATTTCATTGGCATATAATCTAAACAGAGTGATTGAAAATAAATGAAGTATATAATATTAACTCAAAAATCATCATAAACTACCAAGTATTTAGATTGAAAAATGAGAATTTAAGAGTTTTATGTGGAAGACAATAGATAACGGAACCAAAATTTACTTAGTTTGAAAAATTAAGGAATTTAATTTACTCAAAAAATGAAGGACCGAAATTGCATATAATCTAAATAAGAATAATTGAAAATAAAATTAAGTCTACAATATTACTCAAAAAATCATCATAAACTATCAAATATTTAGATTAAAAATGAGAATCTAAGAGTTTTTTATGAAAGACAATTGATAAAGGAACCAAATTTACTTAGTTTTAAAAATTAAGGAACTTAATTTACTAAAATAAATGAAGGACCAAAATTACATATAATTTAAACCAGAGTGACCGAAAATAAAATTAAATCTATAATAATATATATTTATTTACACATTAAAATATTATTTCAACTCCCCAAATAATTTGGTCAAGTTCCACCACTGCCATGTCGTTAGCTAATTTAATACTCTCTCCGGTACTATTTATAAGAACCTTTTAACTACTTCATACGGATTAAGGAAGTTGGTTAATTTAGTTGATTACAATAAATTTGTCATGAATGTGTTCATATTTACTAAACCGTCCTTAAATTTATTGAGACCCATTATCTTTCTCTTTTTATTTAACTACTCAATTGTGTCATACTTTCTCTATTAATTAATTACTCACCTACCTCCACTAATGGGGTATTTTTATCAAATAATTAATGCATGAGACAATATAAAAAATTTTTTATAAAAAGGACCGAGACTCACCTTAAAAAATATTCTTATAAATAAGACCGGAGGGAATGCAATTCATTGATATTCATGACATTAATGTTTCTCTGCGAGATATTTTGGAGCAGCTATAGCATTAATTTGGATCATTTGTATTCCAATATTCCAACGCATATCAAGCAATCAATTGTTTTTGTCTTGCATGACTCGGTCAAAGATAGCTTAATTTGGAGGCCTTCCTCTGCTGGGACTTACACCGTCAATTCCTCATATAATCTGCTTTGTGATCATGCAACCAATTTCGTGAATCAAAACCAAGCGTGGTCTTCCATTCAAAGAGTTTGATTGAGCGGAGCATAGCAGGGTCTTGTATTTGACCGGTAGTAGAATCCCCACTCATCTTTTTGGAATGGGATAAAATGTAAATACATTTGTAAATCTATAAGTGCTCTTTTGAACCGGACGGTTTTCCCTACCTTGGAGTGTATTTGGTAAAACTAGTTGAAAAGTTAACTGAAAGCTGAAAAACTAGCTGAAAGTTTAGGGGCCGTTCGGGGTGGTTTTCAGTTTTTGGTTTTTAAATACAAATTTGAAAACGAAACATGTTCGCCTAAAACGGAGCTGAGTTGGTTTTTTACTAAATTTCGAAACGGTTTTCTCCCAATTTTCAAAACAATAAAAATAGGTTTTCTAAAACTCGTTTCACGTTTTATCTCTGGACCTTACCCCTTCCCCTCTTCTCTACGAAATCTCGACCATGACTATGGAGACCTAACTGCCTCGTTGTCGCGACTCCGTCGCCGCCAGCAGCTCCTACCGCGTCCGTAGCTCCGTCGCAGGCTGCAAGAACTTCCAGTGCAAGGTGAGTCTCTTTCCTTCCTTTCACAGTCCATGCTCGCTCCTCTTCTCCCTCTCTGACTCGTCGTTACCTGTTCGCAAAAACCCTTTCGCGCAGATTGCAGATATGCCTGACTTTCTCTCTATTGGGTATAGCAATATGCCTGGCTTTCTCTCACCGCGCAAAAACCCTCTCTGCTGGGTATAGCAATATGCCTGGCTTTCTCTCACCATATCGTGGAGAACGATATCACTTGCGTGATTATAGAGGCCAACGAGCACCCCAAGGTCCAAAGGAGTTATTCAACTACATACATTCTTCACTACGAAACGTGATTGAAAGATGTTTTGGGGTTTTAAAAGCTCGTTTTCCAATTCTCAAATCAATGTTGCCATATGCATTGAAAAGGCAAAAATACATTCCTATTGCATGTTGTGTTATTCATAATTTTATTAAAATGGAGATGCAGGATGATCCTTTGTTTACACAATATGCTGATGAAAATGTTGAGCTAGAAGTTGAAGAATCAGATAGGAGCAATTTAGGAGAGCAATATGTGCCACCACAAGTCACTGCAGCAGATACTCGTAGAATGGCTGATTTTCGAGATCGATTGGCTCAACGATTATGGAATGCAACTAATGTAGCACCATAGTTTTATTCTAGTGCACCTAACTATTATGGCATTTTAGAATCTATAAACCCCATGCCCTTTTGTCATTTGTTGGATTATTCAGTAGACATGATATTTTATTTTTATCATTGTTGGTGTGGTTGAGAACAATATTTATTAATGCCACTTTCATTTTTCTTATGAAATATTTCTGGTTGAGGACAATATTTTTTATCACAGTAGTTGGGTTGAATAATTTTTAACTTTTTTATTGAAATTATTAATTTTTTTAATTTTCTGTATATCAAATTATTTTTTTTTTTTTTCAATGGGTCATTTTTTAATTATTTTGGTAGGTTTATATTCAGGGTGACTTATAATATGGTTGACTTTTGATACACATTTTAAAACAAGTTTCTGAAATTTGGAAACAGGTTTTTGAAAACTGGAAACCAAAAAAACTAAAAACTGAAAACTGAAAACTGAAAACTGAAACTGGTTTTGGTTTTTAAAAATTTCAAAACTGAAAACTGAAAACCACCCCGAACGACCCCTTAAAGTTAGCTAAAAATTGAAAAAATTAGCTGATTTGATTGAAAGTGTTTGATAAAACTAGCTGAAATAGTAAAATGAAATACAATGACATAATTAATT
The DNA here is from genome assembly GCA_026901365.1 of Sesbania bispinosa. NCBI lineage: Eukaryota > Viridiplantae > Streptophyta > Magnoliopsida > Fabales > Fabaceae > Sesbania > Sesbania bispinosa. Next base: position 238,800 of record QLOH01000911.1, on the reverse strand, counting down.
ATTATAATAATAATAAGTGGAGGTGGTTGAGGGATAAACTTGTAATTAATTTTTAGCTAGTAGCTTAAAATCAGAGCTTTTTCCCAAAAAAAACTACCTTACCAAACACACTAAAATGATTTCAGCTAATTGAAATGACTTACCAAACACACTCTTGGACTGTGGCACCATCCCCTCACCCTAAATTTAAATTCATCTAAAAAAATCAATCATGGTCTTCAATGTGGAAGTTGCAAATCCCCGAAAATGTCAAATTTTTATTTGGCTTATTTTTCATAAAGTTTTTCCTACTAATTCTCTCAAATTTCGCACACGTTTTGCTTCATCTCCCATTTGTTCTCGTTGTAATAATGGAGAAGAAAATATCATATACTACCTCCGTTTCTATTTAACTGTCAACTTTGACTAAAAACACACGTATTAAGGAATGCAATATATTACTCTCGTTTTCATGGAAACAAATTTTAAAGAGTAAACTAACAAATCAGTCCGTGACTCTGTGGGGATCATGCAGTTTCATCCCTGACTTTTCTAAAAGCACTTTAGTCCATACTTTATTAAAAACATGCACTTTGGTCCTTATTTTATTAAAAAGCATGCATTTCAGTCCTTCACTTTATTGAAAAACATGCACTTTATGCATGTTTTAACAAAGTTAGGGACTAAAGTGCTATTTTAGAAAAGTCAGGGACGAAACTGCATGGTCCCCACAGAGTCAGAGACTGATTTGTTAGTTTACTCAAATTTTAAACTTTCTATTTTACCCTTTTATCTCTCTTACTACTATTTGCTCTCATTAGTTTTTAATAATGAGTCATTTATTAATATAGGGATAAAATGGAGAAAAGTGTATTTATTAGTGCATTGGGTTTGTAAGTGGACAGTTAAACAGGAACAAATTTTTTCTTTGAAAGTGGATAGTTAAATAGGGAATTGAGGTAGTATTGTTTAAGGGATTATTCTGCCTCTTTAAAATCTTTGGAATGACATTGGGTTATCCTCTCATTCAGGATTTCTTGATGATATTAATCCAATTGATTGGAGTAAAAGTTTTGGATCCTTAGCTGAAATATTTGTTATTCTACTCTATGACAGGTTTGGTTGAATAGAAATAACTGAGTGTTCTCTGCAACTATGACAACTGTTCAAGCTTTTTTACAAGCTTATTTCAAGAAGGCAACATGATTGGAATCATCTCCATAATTATGCTTCAGTAATTTCTTTAAGACCCCCTTGGATAGTTCATTGGATTCCACCAATCATGATGCAAGTAGCTCTATTTGATGGTGGTGTAAATCAAAATCCCGGAGTTGGGGAGTTTTTTGGGGTACTTCTTAGAGATTATCATGGTAATTGGTTATGTGATTTTCATGATCACATTTCTCATTGTAATAATATTTTTGTTGAGTTATTGGCTCTGATGCATTGTCTTCGGTTGACTTGGAATGAAGGTTATAACTCAGTCATTTGTTGGACTAATTATTTAGAAATGATTCACTTAATTTCTAATTCTCAAGTCAATTTTCATGGTTATGTTTCAATTATCAGAACAATTTAAGATTATCTCTCTTGGGAATGGAGTGTTATTTTACTTCATACTCTTAGGGAAAGGAATTTTTGTGTTGATGTCTTGACAAAAAAAGGCTTAGTTTCTTTAGATAAGTTCTAAATTCTCAAACATCCTCCTCATGCTCTTAGTAGCTAGCTTGTAGCTAATAGAGCTAGAGTTTCTTTGTCAAGGTGTAGCTCTTCTTTATTTTCCTTAGGTAACCAAAAACTCAAATGCTGCGCAACAAAGCAGTTGGATTTTGAAGTAATGATCGTATTAAAGCAATGGATAGGTTAGACATACATTATAGCGAGAACTTTCAAAAGATACTTCGGAAACTTCAAGATGTAGACAAATATATGGTGAGTTCTTACACAAGTTCAAATCACCTGCAGTAGAAGGTATCCCGGTTGCAGCAATTTTTTTTTTTTGAAAATCTCATTTCGTCTAGTTGCCCCTTCAACTATCATAGCTTCGGTCAAGGTCATAGTTGCAGCACCAACTCTACCCATCTCCAACGCCGCAAGCCACTGCGACGGCACGACCTCTGGCCACGCGGGAGTGAATGGCGGCAGGAGGGACGTTGAGGGGAGCGGAGGCGGTGCAGCGGTGGAGCTGCTACGGGCTTGGGAGCTCAAGGAGTGGATTGAGTTCTTTACGGTGACAGCCAGAAAAGGAGCTCTGTTCTCTCTTCTGTTTTCTGATTTGATTTGGTGGATCATGGATGATGGTGACTCTTGGCTATATGAATCTGTTGATTGTTCATTCACTTATTTTATGATTCATTCATTTTGGGTGAGTATTTTTAGACCATGACCTTATGGATTTTGATTTTTTGTGAATCTGTGATAGATTGCTGGTGGCTGGAAGTGATGGGTTTGCTGCACTTGGGTGTACTGTGTCATGAATTGGGATTGGTTACAAGGGGTTCTGGGTGAGGGAAGAGGCTGCAGGTATATATCATGTGGTTGAGAAGGGGGTATGCAACGAAGGAAGACGAAGACTTGAAAGAAAGAAAAAGGAAAGACAATAGTGGTTCAAATAATTAATTAACAATCATGGATTGGTAACAATTGCAAAAATTGGGGGGAATGAGCTTTGTCTGAGACTCCATTAATTTTGTTATTGAAAGCCATAAAAGGAACCACCACCTTGTCCATTAATTTTGTAATTGGAAAGCCAACGTATATGACATGGCAGTAGAGGGGACAACTGATAAGGAGATGTTGGCCTTTTTTTTATTTTTCAAAGCCAAATAATTTGATGACCGGACTAGTGGGTAACCAAAACAATCTGAACCATTCATTTAAATATAGTATATCTGACACTTAAAAAAATTTGTGTACTGGTGCAAAACTTTTTAACTTGTGCACCTTAGACAACACCCAAATATATATTCATTCAACGGTGAAGTTTACAGTACACAAGTTTTAAACTTGTGTACCGGTACACAAGTTTTTGTGGCCGTTGATTTAGTATTATGGTCAACGGATGACAAGGAATAACACTACATCAACGGCCACAAAAACTTGTGTACCGGTACACAAGTTTAACCGTAAACTTCACCTCATTCAACTACACAAGTTACACTCACACCCTTTCACAACGACAGCATATTGCTTGGATATAACATTATAAATTGCCCAGAGATTTCTTCCCAAAAAAAAATATCACCGTGTCCGTCTTGGATCATTGAAATTTAAACTCATTTCCCTTTGGGCTAGTATAGTACAAACAAATTAAAATTAAAATTAAATTAGTAAAAAAAACACCAAACAAATTTACATAATTATGTTTATCGTTTATCATATGTTTTTCCAAATTAAAATTATCATGGCTCGGCTTTTGCTCCTAGGTACGGCTATCCTTTCTGTCTTCTGAATCACAAACTCACGCAGCAAGTAACCTCTGGATATCTTTCTGAAACAATGAGACAGGAAAAACCAGGTTAAGCATAAGATATTTTTGCAAGCTTTTAGTATAAAAAATATAGACATATGTCTCCCTTATATATATGTATGAACAAATATAGATAGTTTCTTTGTAACTGCAACAAGAAATCCAATGTGAAAAGTTGATCTAGTAACATAATTGAAACACCTTGCTTTCCAAAATTACACATGAGACTTTGCTACAACTACATATAGCTAAAAAAAACCAATGGTAATTGCAATAGTCTAATAGTTGACCAAAATATAAAAGCAACAGTGGTAGATATATCTCATAATTACTTGTTTGAGTTGATGACTTATCCAATGTACATGAATGTGAAGATGAGTTTACGGTTTTATAACCAAGAGTTGTGGCTCAGTTGACAAAGCAGGTTGAGATTGTGGGAAGAGCTCTCAGGTTCGATCCCCACTAAACACACTCTTAGGGAGGGGTGAGGAGCCGTAACTGTGACTAAGCCCCGAATAGGATTGCCCCTGGTAATAGGGGATACCTATGGTTAACACTAAAAAGTTTACGGTTTTATTATTTTTTGGTTCCATCTCTTTTCTTAGGCACCGTAAGCTTTATATTAAACAAAAATATTAGAAAAGGATCATATAACTCTACATTTTGAGCCTTTGAGGACTTCTAGTAATCATATATGTTGCCTTTATTTCATCAACATCTCCCATGGGATTCTTCAGTTAATGTCCCTCTCCTGGCGTGTTCAATGGATGTAGCACCTCAATGTTTGATGCAGTTCTAAGAGGCCATAAGGAAATAAAGTACACCTAAACTAACAGGTAGAGCTAATGATGCAGTGGAAGGAGCTTGATCAACAAGTGGTACCAAAGTAAGGTCAAGTGTTATCCCCCAAGACAAGTAACATAGGGAGGCATTTGATTGCTTTATTTGGGAACCTCTCTTAGGATTATTAGCCTTAACATCCATCACTGTGGCAACTAGAATGGGTGAAGCCCTGTAGCTTTTACTGCAGTGGAAGCAGCTTGATCCTAACAGTATAATCAGCTGAGATGCCATTTAATGGCTCACACGGCATTTGAATATGGAACCTCCATGATGGAGTACCCATTACTGAACAATTAAGAAGCACTTTCCACTCAACATTTTCCCAAATTTAAGCATTATATGAACAAGTCTAAGTCTTTCTTAAAAAATCAGCTTCTCTTGGTTACTGGTTAGTGAAATAAAAAACTTCCAAAGAAAGGTTCATCTTAAACAAACCTGAACCAGAGGAGAAAGCAAGGTACTTCCAAATTTCTCTACAGAAATGACAAAGACATTTCTACCAGTAATGAACCCATTACTGATTGACCATACTTATGCTTCAGATTCAATATTTTTTATAAAGCAAGTGTTTCAAACTTACTTTCCTCCTATGCTCAAAGATAGGAGTGGAATGAATTGCTTTGGGAGTAGAATGAATTACTTAATTTACATCCATTACTCTCACCCTATGCTCAAAGATACGCTAATGTGCAGAGATTATTATTAATATTCTTCTGTTAGAACTTAGAACCAACTCATTTTCTACTGCTATAAAGCCTCAAAGCATTCTTCATTTATGCTATAATTTACTAGCAGAAGTATCTGTAAGAGTGTGACTTTATTTAGATTCACACCACTGAAAATCGTGGCCTTGAATATTCAGATGTAGGGCCAATTTCAAAACTCAACTGTGCTGATGCTGAAAACAATGTAGTCATGTTTGTTCAATACCTACTTAAAATGAATGTTAGTGAAAAACTGTTGAAACCATTCAGCATGCAAGTGGTCCTGATTAAATTAAGCTCAAACAATTTCATTAGGCACTTATATAAAAGAGTTTCAAACATTAAATCTTAGCTTTGGAATTTTCAGCACTAAAAGTTTCAACACTGACATATAGTGGAAAATTTGCTATAAGACTATTCTGAAAAGTGTGTTTAGCTTCATTACAATACCACTACAGATCTATTACTATTACCTCCAATCTTGTGTAGAAAAACACACTGATATACTTGATTATGTACCTAACTAGTTAACATTTCATTGCCATTTTATTTGTAACAATTAGAAACTGGACTTTTGCTGTTGCAGGGAAGTTTAACATACCTCAATTTGAAAAGGTGAGGTTGTCGGCGGGTATCTTTCAACAACTTTACCATTTTTATCAATCAAGAATTTCTCGAAATTCCACTTGATAAGATCGCCCAGAAAGCCTCCAGCACTTGATTTCAGAAACTGGTATACTGGAGTTGTAAATGGTCCGTTTACATCAACCTGTTTTATGGAACTTTATTACTTTGTTTACTCATAAAAACTGTCCTGAACTACTATCTAAAGAAACATTATCAAACCTTGTCAAAAATTGGAAATTCTGCTTTAAAGCGAGTGCAAGCAAACTGCTTAATTTCTTGATTTGTTCCAGGCTCCTGCATACCAAATTGATTGCAGGGGAAAGCTAGAACCTCCAAACCTGGCATGAAACCAAATAGTGAGTGGCTGAGAAACATATTACTTTTGAACTGAAAATCTAAGAGCCCTGCCCAAAGAGAAACAAAGTATAAAATTGAATCTAGGTCACTTTTGAATCTCTTCACTGGAAATTTTTTAATTTTCCTACAACAAAACCACTAAAGATCTTCAAATATCAAGAGACCAGAAAAGCATCCAAGGCCAAAGCCCACTCATGTCACACGATATAGTAACCCTATTATGCTACCTACATCGATAACCAGTACTAGCTTAAGGAGTGTTTATGTTTGGTAGATAGTTAGTAGAGATAAAAAATAAGTAGGGGGAAAAATACCCACAAACATATGTCATACTTGGCATTATTGTCAGAAAACATTGTCAAATAAATAATTTATGTAAAATAATCATAGGGGAATAAACTGAGTTCTGAAGTATTTCACATCATATACAATTCCTTTAAAACATCACAAACAGCAAGATAGTTTGTCTGCAAAATTCAGATAAAGCATCACACAGGGAAATGGATATATTGTAAAACCATAACCAATAGCTTTCCATATAAAGCTATGTTTAGCCTACAGAGAAATGCTTGAAATAAAGACGTGATTTTTAAAGTTACATATCAACAGAATGGTATGAGAAACAGATCCCAGTTAGTAAACTGAATAGGAAGAACACACTTCACTCCTAATTTTACACAGGATCCAACACAAACAATGATTTGCAAAAAATAGATAGATTCAGAATCAAGAAGCTACACTGTGCAAACATCAAGTAGAACATGATCAATTGTAATAATTAGAAATATTAGGAATAACACAAATAAGTAATAACTATCCTCTATAAGTAACATACCTTTATTTTTATACTTTTCATATAAGCGTGACAGTTCCGAGTAGTTCGATGACGTCAAACCACTGCCATTCAAAGGAAAATAATTCAATAGTATCATAACCAGTAACTTCAACACAACTTTGAAGTCATCTGATTTTAGCTTTTACATTGAATAAGATTTAGAAAGTTGGGATTAAGATCAAAGGGGACAAAAAAAAGGCTCTATCACAAAATATATTAAGGTACATAATCCATACCATCGTGAAGCAACATTGACGATCAAGATAACCTTCCCTTTGAATTTGTTAAGAGGAACATCCTTCTTATCAATATCCTGCGCCATACAGTACACCATTAGCTTATAAAATGTAAATAAAATAAAATCCTTCTTTAATTTCAAAAAGGTTTCCCTATTCACACCAAATTAATCAAAATCCAAGGTTGGCCCAATATTTCTTTATAAAAAAAAAAAAGGAAAACGTTTCTAACTTTCTATAATCATAAATTGAAATTGAGCATGATGATAGATACCTTGACAGTGAAATCATAAATGGTTTTCTCTGTGGCGGCTCTTGCATGGACTGAGAAAGAGCGAGGCTTGAAAAGAAGCCTGGGAAACTTGGAGGAGGTTTGAAGAGAAAAGCCATGTTGAAGAAAGGCTGAGTTGGAGGAAGCAAAGGAGGATTTGATGGTGAAAGGCAAAGAAGGTGAATGGGTTGGGTTTGTTCTGCTTTGACTGAAATCATGCAGAGGAGTGAAGAAAGTGGTAGAGAAAGTCATAGAAGCCATTTTGGGTAGTTGGGAACAGCAGAGTCGGAGAGTTTGGTTTGGTTGTTACTTTTTCAAAGAATATGGGAATTGGCAGGTGAGTTTGTGTCTGTGAGGCTGATACGTGTTGCGGCAATAAGCAGGGCCAGGGATTCCTATACCAAATGAATGTATTCACACGGATTGGGATTGGGATTGGCCTGGTAGATTAAAGATAATCTAGATCCATCACATATACTCCCTCCTTTCCTTTTTACCTTTTTACATGTCATTTAATTTAAATTTTGTGTCTTTTTAGATCCATGGTTTACAAATATAATCTCTCTCTCATTAAAACATTTAAAGTTCTTCACCATTTGTAGTCATATGCAATAAATACCCCACTATTTAATAATTTTGGAAGAGGGCAAAGTTGAAAAATTAGCATTTACTGTTGCCTTGGTATGTGAAAACGATAGTTATTTAGAAACAAATTTTAGACTCTAAAACGACAGATAAAAATGAAGAGAGAGTATTTGGATTAGTTTTTTAATTTTTTTTAGTTAATTCGAATGAAAGTAATTTGATTAAGATTGAATTAATTTAATTAAGATGATGGGATTAAAATAAAATTAATTTTAAATTTTGTATTAGCACAAGTTAAAAATACTTTTTATTGAGTATATTACATTTTAGGATAAGAGACCAATTTGTTTAGTTCATCTTTTGGTAGAATTAATTTTGGTAGAAGAATAAAATTAATGAATATAAATAAATGATAAAAATTTACTAAATTTGTTACATGAAAGTGATTTAAAATTAATTTTATATAACTCTATTGGAGAAAAATAATATGGTTAATTGCGGTGAAAATGGACAGACAAACGGTGACCCAAGCAAAATTTACATGAGGAATATATATATATATATATATATATATATATATATATATATATATATGAGTCAGGATCCGTTGACACCAGGTGTCAAACTTGTAGAGTTACACCTCTTAATAACGTTTTTTAGAATGTGAATTTGACCAATCCAACCGTTGAATCATATTATATTATCTTCATGATCATGTATATTAAATTTTAGGTAATTTGGACATTCATAGGTATGTTATCTAATAATGGACTTTTATTTATATTTTAAAAACATATTATACGTTAAAATAAATTAATTTGATGAAGTTTCAATTGGTTTTTGATTTTTATGAAATTTTATAAGATTAATCTACTTTATAAGAACTTTCAATTCAACGGTTGGATTGGTCAAATTCACATTCTAAAAAAAGTTATTAAGAGGTGTAACTCTACAAGTTTGACACCTGGTGTCAACGGATCCTGACTCTCTCTCTATATATATATTCCTCGTATATATCGACGTTTAATGCATTTTTTATAACTTAAAAGTATCAAAGTATCATGTAAGTAAAGTGTAAAAAAATATGAACACTTAAAGATAGTTAATAAATCTTTAAAACATATTGATTAAGAAGTACTGTTGTGTTATTTATAAATATTAAGTATTTTTAATATAATAAATAATTTAATTTTTACTTAATATTTTGAAAATTATTATCATACCCTACTGATAAAACGTATTATTAGATATTTATCAACCCAAATATTATATATTAAAAAATGTACTCACTTTCATAAGGCTCTCACTCTTTTCATTCTCGGATTTAGGATTTAGAGTTTGTTTGGTTTGTCATTTCAGCTAGCTGAAAGTTGAAAATAGTAGCTGAAATCATTTCAGTAGTGTTTGGGAATGTAACTTTTTTGGGTAGCTACAAGCTTTTCTTAAAAAGCTACATGGGTAGCTTTTTTAAAAAAACTCCAATTTTCAGCTACTAGCTGAAAATTAATTACAAGTTTAGCCTTCAACCACCCCATTTATCATTATTTAATAATTAATGTTGTCCTTAAATGTCATTTTACCATTTTCAGCTACTTTTACCAAACACATTTAATAGCTTCTTAGTTTTCACCTAGCTTTAGAGTGTGTTTGGCTTGCCATTTCAGCTAGCTGAAAGTTGAAAACAGTAGCTGAAACTATTTCAGTAGTGTTTGGGAAGGTAGTTTTTTTGGGTAGCTACAAGATTTTCTTAAAAAGCTACTTGTGGTAGTTTTTTTAAAAAAGCTCCAATCGTCAGCCACTAGCTGAAAATTAATTACAAGTTTAGCCCTCAACCACTCTCACTTATCATTATTTAATAATTAATGTTGTCCTTAAATGTCATTTTACCATTTTCAACTAGTTTTACCAAACACATACAATAGTTTTTCAACTTTCAGCGAGTTTTTCAACTTTCAGCTAGCTTTAAGCTTTAAGCTAGCTTTTCAGCTAGTTTTACCAAACACACTCTTAAGCTTTTAGCGAGTTTTTAAGCTTTCAGCTAGCTTTTCAACTAGTTTTACCAAACGCACTCTTAATGAAAATACATGTAAAAGAGTTTTGCACATGCACCCATTAAACTCTTCACTTCTCTCAGTCCAAGATAAAGTGTATTTGGTAAAATATTTCAGCTACATAAAAGTTGAAATAATTTCATTAATGTTTCATAAGATGGCTTCTAGCTTTTCTTAAAAAATTACATGAGGTATTTTTTTTAAAAAATGCCCCCCTTTTTAATTACCAACTGAAAAATTAATACAACTTTGTGTATATTTGGTTTGACATTGAAACGGCCAAATTCAAGTTTAGGTTCCCCAACACAACTATTTCTAGCGTCGAAAACGTGAGTTTATCACGTTTTAATGCTAAACCAAACATGATTTTTATCTCTCAATAGTCAACAACTTTTAATGATGTACTTATATGTCATTTTACCATTCAACTAGTTTTACCAAACACTTCCAATAAATTAGCTAGTTTTTCGCCTTTCAAGTATTAATTTTACCAAACACACTTAGTAAGACATTTCAGCTAGATGAAAGCTGAAATTAGTAACTGAAATCATTTCATCAGTGTTTGGTAAGGTAATTATTTTAGGTAGCTACTAGTTTTTCTTGAGAAGTTACTTGAGCCGAGGTAGTTTTTTTTAAAAAAAAAACTCCATTTTTCATCTACTAGCTGAAAATTTATTATAACTTTATTCCCCAATAACTCTCATTTATCATTATTTAATAATTAATGATGTTATTTTACTATGTCCAACTAGTTACCAAACACTTTCACTAAATCGGCTAATTTTTTAACTTTCAACTAGTTTTTCAACTAGTTTTACCAAACACACTCGTAATTTTCACTCATATTAAAAAATTTCACTATCAACAAAAAATATTTTTTTTCCAATTATTATGTGTATGTTTGCTATACCTATAGGAAAGCTAAAATAATAACAAAGAATCACAGTCAATTAACCTACTTTAGATCCGTGAAGAATCGATTTTTGCTTTTTCCTAATTATAAAACAAACAGACTACATATAAGTTTCAATTTCACTTTGAATTTTTTGTTTAAATTTAAAAATATATTGATTAAAAAACACAATGGTAATTTTCATACCCTTTTGGACATTTTATTTACATTTTAAAATATTATCTTTATACTTAATTATTTTTTAGTTATCTTAAAATTAGCAATAAAATAAAAACGGCACTTCATATAATACACACGGTTGTTAAAATACTAGTTAAATATTAATTTCATAATAAAAATTTAATTCAAAATTAATCATTAATTAGAAACATGCTTAATAGGAAATATTTCAGTATTCCTATGTTAGGTATTACTTCCACTATAATATTGACATCTAGCTAGTTTTTCCTATTTAAAAACTTTTAGTAAATAAAAATAAGTAAGACTGATCACAAATGAGATAGTTATCAGGAGGAAGTATTGACTCTTCAGTAATATAAGAAAATTGAAAATTTTCTTGCTTGATAGGTATCAAATTAAAGGGAAAAAATCAAAGAATGATTGTTCATATGTTACATGTTTGAGTCCTTTTAAATACAGTCTCGAATTTCAATTGTATATAAAAAAAACTGCTAGAAGAGTTAAGCCACCATGGTATGAATGTTTCCATTGTGAAGATACATATGATCATACCAAAAAACTTAAAGGAAATATAATTAACTTAAGTTACCGCATAATGTTTAATAGTACTTTTTAGGGTTATGTATGTTTTTAGTTCCTGAAACATAGTCAAAATTTGATTTTAGTTCTTTTAACTCGAAATTACTGGATTTTGTCCTTAAAAAATTTAAAATACTCTTTTGTAGTCCTTATTTAAAAACTTCTTAGGAAAATTTATAGTAAAATCTACAAGAAAGCTCTCAAAATGTGAAAATATCTTTTTTCAGTCCTTATCGATAAAAATTTATAGAAAAATTCGTAATAAAATTTGTAGAAAAACTATACAAAAAGGATAAAATTGGTGTGTTTTTAATTTCTTTAGGAACCAAAACCACTGGTTTTAAATTATAGGGAAAAAAACTAAATATTGACTATATTACATGGACTAAAAACATATTTAACTCTACTTTTATTTTATTCTTTTAACTATTATACCAAAATGTTCATTAAGAAATATATTTAAATTTAGATCATTTGAGGCATATTCTTAAAATCATTTGAAAATATTTACAAAGTGTAAATAGTTAATTGAATAATAATTTAAAATCAATAAACATTAATTTTTTAAAAAAAAAATCAAAGTGTATGACTTTTAGTCACCCTTTTTTCATCTTTATCCAAATGGAACATTTGTTTATGACTATATTTTGCGTAAGGGATAGATTAGATTATTATGTGTGGGGTGTCATGAATGACCGAGAAAGGCTTGAAACCTCAAGTCTAGATTTGGACGATCCTTTCATGTGGTTCATGACTCAACGAGAGACTCATGATTTGGAACTTTGGAGGATTCTTTCATTTGTCGTGTGCCTTCTCCCTGTTTTGTTTTTCTCTTATAATTGTTTTAATAATAATATTATTATTGTATATTATACATTATTATATGTTAAAAAAAAAGGAGGGAATAGACTGTGAGATGTGTTGTGGGACTCGTGGCGTCCTTCGTCACTCTTATTTTACTTGAATAAACTAGCAAATTGGTCCCTATTTTTTTAGGGTCATACAATTTGGTCCTCGAGAAATAGAAAATCTCAATATAGTTACTGACTTTTTACTTTTTCTTTTACTATAGTCTAACTGTGTGTTTTCCGTTAATTTTTTTACGACGTGTCATGTTTAGTGACACTTTGTCACACTATTTGTCACTAAAGTGTCCACCGTGACACAAAAATGATGTGGTTTCGTCAAATTTATAGCTTGAAAGACTCCAACTTCAACCGTTGTGTGCTTCCATATTCTCCGCTTTTCTCTCTTCTTTCCTTTTTTTCATTGGAAGATCTCAACCTCAATGACATTATTTTTGTGCCTCGATGGCAAACAATGTGACAGAGTATCTAGGGGTGGCAAAGTGGGCCAGGCCGCCCCGCCGTTGGCCCGCCAGAAAAAACGGGCCAGCATATACAGCGCACCCCACTTTAAGGCGGGTTGGCGGGCCGGCCCGCCTGGCCCACCCAAAAAATTAAAATAAATATAATACATAATAAAATTTTAAAAAATTATTTACACTTTTTTGTCTTTATATAACATTTTTCCTCAATATTTATAAAATTATCATAATTAAATATTAAATATAAATAAAAAGAGTAAAAAATTAGTAAAATTGGTGGGCTAACCCGGCGGGCCGGCCCGCCCTGGCCCACCTATTGGCCCGCCGGGTTGACGGGTTGGGCGAGGGCGGGCTGAGTGGGTTGGCGGGCTAGAGGGATCCAACCCACCCCGCCATTTTTGGCGGGTTAGGCGGGCTGGCCCGTCGGGCCCAACAGTATCATTAAACATGACACGTCATAAAAAAAATTAACGGAAACAGTTGGACTATAGTGAAAGAAAAGGTAAAATGTCAGGGACTATATTGGGGTTTTCTATTTCTTAGGAACTAAATTGCATGACCCTAAAAAAATCAGGACCAATTTGCTAGTTTACTCTTTTATTTTATTTTGTATGTAATGGTGGCATCATTTAGTTTCCGGCCTCCTCCTACACAAAATCTCAGCCATTGATCTCATTTAATGGTTAAAAAAAGCCCACATGCTAATAGCTAAAAAAAGTGGACAACTTAAACTTCACTACAATATCCACATTTTCCCGTTAACATGGAATAGGTTGTGTTTAATTCAATTTTATTTTTTAGTTTTAGAATACTCTGTTTTTATAATTTACTTTTTATAAATAAAATGATTTAGTTATAATATTTCTAACACTAAAATAGAAAAACTAAATAATAGTTTTTCAAAACATCTCAAAGTAGATTCAGAATGTTTGCCTTTAAAAATAAAAAACGATCACATTTTTTAAAACGAGTAAACTATCAAATCCATCCTGACATTTTTAGGGTTATGCACTTTAGTCCTTAAGAAATAGAAAAACACAATATAATTCTTGATTTCTTACTTTAGTTGTCACTATAGTCCAAATAAGTCTTTCTTGTAACGTCCTAATTCCAAGAATCTAGAAAAAATACCCGTTGGAAGTATATTACTAGATTTACAAAAAAAAATTGTGACATTACCGATATCGTTCAATCATTCACCTCCAATGCTCAAGTAATTCCAACGATTACATAAGTTGAAACCAATAATATTGACTCAATATTACAACCTCAATGCCAACAAGTGGCCCAAAATGTATAATAAGTCAATTTATTTTAAATTCAATATTCAAATACACATGTACAATGAAAAGTCTCATAATGAGGCAAAAGAAGAAGATAATTTTCTAAACCACTGGTGAGCTTCCAAGCTCCCTAGTCAAGCGTCTGGTTGAGGATCCTGCATATCTAAAATAAAAATCACAAACGTGTGGTGAGACTAAAGTCCCAGTGAGTGTGATCATGCATGCAGTGTGGAAAATGTAGCACATGACACACATACATATATACATAAGTACATTAATACCTAACACAAACATACCAAGCCATTATTCATCACACGGTTTCCTCTGGTGTTTTTACGCTCGGTTTTATAAATACGGATTCAATTCCCTTTTTGTTAGTTTAAAACTAAATTGAACAGGATAAGGGATAGAGATACTCATCCAGGAATTTATCTCGATTCACTCACAGCCTTAGTGAGCTACGTCCAGTCCTAGTGCCAACTAGCAGCTGGATTTCTCCACTAATCTCAAAAGATTACAAGTATTCTTTTACAGTCAAGCCTCTTTAGGCTCTAAACCCAAGTATTGTTTTACAAACAAGTCTCTCTAGGCTCAAACCCAAGTATTCTTTTACAGTCAAGCCTCTTCAGGCTCTAACAAGAACCTAGTGTATGAAAAGAAAGGTTTAAGCTTAAGAACTACAAAACAGTTCTAGCTTAAACACAAGTTTGTACAAGATAACTGAATAGAACTTAGGATATGAAAGTTGTGTACAAATCAAATGAAATAAATCAGAGTTTTATTTTCTTTAGAAAATTTTGCAGCATAAGAGCTTCTGAATATTGCACGTTTGTTCTTTTTTTTTCTTCGTCTTGTGCAGAGCTTTATTTATAAGCATTGGTTGAGGTCCGTTTGAAAACATTCGTTGAGAGATAGCATTTAATGCTATTAAGTTTGTTGTGAGATGCTCTTCTGGCATAGTACAAGAATGCAATACTGCGCTGACCTATGCAAAAATTGTGCTACAGAGCTTTCCTCATTTGTGCATGAAATTCAAACATGCTGAAAAGCTTTTGTCTGCATGGCTCAAAATAGAATTTTGAAAACGTGTTGGAGAAGGAGCAGAAAATATCTTCATTCAAACTGATGTCCACGTCAGATATCTTCAGAGGGCTTCACTCTTCAGATAACTTCAGTCTTCAGACAGTCTTGATCACTTTAGATAATTCCTTCTTCAGAAAGCTTGACCCTTTATATGGCTTCACTTCTTCAGACAGTCTGGACACTTCAGATGGCTTCACTTCTTCAGACAGCTTGCCACTTCAGAAAGCTTTAGCTTTAAAAGGGCCAACATTTCTGAAATCAGAATAAACCATTAGTAGCATAGGCAGTTTTGTATAATGTTAAGAAACAAATTTGTAGTCATTAAAACATGGAATATGAATTAGTTCTCTTTAGAAATTCTAAAATAATTTCTTGAGACTCAACATTCTCCCCCTTTTTAATGATGACAAATTTATTTTTAACAATAAAATCTTATAAGGGTAAAATGAAATATTTAGATAAGAGAGGCTAGAAGGTTTGAATCATACAAGAGGTTTTCAAAAGAAGACTTAAGTTCATCAATTGAATATTCAGAGTCAGATTCACATACCTCTTCATCAGATGAATCACCATTTGCCATGAGACATATATTTGCTGATTGATCATCTTGACTTTCTTCTTCATCAGTATCATCCCAGGTAGCCATCATTGCCTTTTTCTTTGGACTTTTCTTTATATCCTTTCTGAGTTGTGGACATTCAGATCTCATGTGTCCAGGTTTGTTGCATTCAAAGCAGATGAACTGTCCTTTTCTATCAGACTTGATTTCTTTTCTTCTTGAAGGGAAGCTCCTTCTTCCACTTCCTCTAGCTCTCCACATGCGTCTAATCTTCCTTGAGATGTAATCCAGCTCATCATCTACTTCACTTTCATCATCATCTTCATTTTCTGATTCTGTTTCATGAGATGAGGTGAGGGAGTTTTGATGAGATGAGCTTACCTTCTTACCCTTAGTGTTACTTGATGATGCCTTTAGTGCAATTGTTTTGGGCTTTCTGATGTGATCTTCTTCCATCAGCTCTTGTTCATGCACCTTTAACGATCCAAGAAGTTCATCCAACCTGAGAATGCTCAAATCTTTTGCTTCTTGGATAGCAGTGACTTTAGGTCAACAAGGCTTGGGTAAGCTCCTCAAGATTTTTCTGACCATGTCTTGATTTGAGTAAGTTCTTCCTAAGGATTTTAAATCATTTGTGATGATGGTGAAAAGTCTCACCATGTCCTCAATGCCTTCATCCTCATTCATTTTAAAGAGCTCATATTGTCTTACCAGAATGTTGATTTTTGCTTCCTTGACTTGGTTAGTTCCTTCATGTTCTATCTCAAGTGCATCCTAAATTTCTTTTGTTGTTGTACACCCTGCTACCTTATCATATTCACTGCGGCTAAGAGCACAGGTCAGCAAATATTTAGCTCTTGAGTTTAGAACGTACCTTGCTTTTTCAGCATCAGTCCATCTGGTTCTGGGCTTGACTATTCTTTGATCAAGCTCATCAGTAGTGTATGGCATGTAGGGACCATCTTCTATGATTTCCCATAAATCAACATGTTGAGATTCAATGAATAATCTCTTCCTGTCCTTCCAGTAGTAGTAGTCAGTTCCATCAAAGGCAGGTGGTCTGTTAGTGGATGCTCCTTCAGGAATGAACAAACTAGCACTAGGTCCAGCCATGGATTTGTTCCTCTTCACACGTAGGTGTGCTCAACCCCTTGAGAGGCCGAGCTCTGATACCAACTGAAGTTGGCTAAACGTCTCTAGAAGGGGGGTTGAATAGAGACTTAGAATATTTTTCCTGAAAGTGCACACTTAAATTTAAGTTGAGACGTGATCTCAAGTTGACACTTGGAGTCTCAGTTAGAAGAGATGTTGTCTCAACAATGTGATTATAATCAGATGAGATTTGATTGATTTATAGTTAATTGCTTGATTTAATTTGTCAACTTAATAACAGATGTGCAGTATAAGTAAGAGATGAAGGTGAAGAGATGCACACACAGATTTATACTGGTTCACCCACAACCTTGGGCTACGTCCAGTCCCCACCACCTGTGAGATTTTCACTATTGACAACCTTTCAATACAAGTATTCTTACAGCCTCTTCAGGACGCACACTCTCAATCTAAGACTAGGCTCTCTCCTATCTCAGATGAGGTACAGATACAATAATTGATGTTTTGAGTGTGTTCTAGCTTTAGCATATAAAGTGTGGTTAGGCAATAATTCTTAGCTAGAGGAACTCTCTTCTCACAAGGATTTACAGATTGGTAAAGATAAGAGAAGAAAGGCAATGAGACTTCAAGAGCTCTCTGTTGAGATCTGTTTAGTTCTTTAGGCTCTTGAGATGAGACGTGAGCTCTTATCAGAGATGAGATGAGATGTGATGACTGATGATTTTGCAAGCACGTCTCTCGTTGTGTCACAGTAGCTTTCAGCTATTTATATGGGTGCAAAGTAGCCGTTATTTGTTGATGAGACTTTCTTGGAGCCGTTGGAATGTAGCTGTTAGAGACAGGGCTCTTTTCTGGACAAGTGACAGCTTTTGGATGATGTGATCTGTTGACAGCTTGCAGTGTAATTCCTTGTCCTTGTGGTGACTTGGCCTTTTGCTTTTTCATAGGTTGACTTTACGTGGGACACAACATTTGTTCAGATGATTTGAGCTTGTATCTCTTCTTGTTCTCGTATCTCTTCTGATGAGCTTACATCTGTTCAGTGAGCTTTCATCTGTTTAGTGAGCTTGCATCTCAAGCTGATCTAGGATCTCTTTAAGAGTTTGTACCATCTTCACAGATTTTTGAGAATCCTCTTTTTGATATATAGTGATGTTCTTTTGTATCTTTGACCAGATAAGTTTTATTGCGTGGCTTGAGCTTGCATCTGTCCATTGAGCTGTCGTCTCAAGCTGTTCCAGAAGCTCTTCTCTTGATGCTTAATGAGATTTAAGATTCTTGGCTTGACTTAAAAAGGCTTATGTTGTAGTCCTTTTATTCTGATCATGATTTCTTAAAGGATCCTGCAAGAATTACTAAGGAATCTGCCAAAGACTTGAACAACTTGATTAGCAAATAACAAGATGTAGTATTTTTCACTTAGCTCATGACTTTCTTTAAAGGTTTGGCATATTAAAAACTTTATATGAGTGAGTTTGTTTCAACATACCCATTCTTTTTAAACAAAGCCCCTTTGATTAAATCCATCAGTTCGTCACGAGCCTTGTCAATCTGGGATAGAACAATTGTCTTCAGATCTAGTTGCCCTTCTCTAAGCTTTTCTTGCTAATCAAGAACCTTGTCATACTTGGAAGCTAACCCAACATGCTTTATCTGCAGCTCTTGAATCTCTCTTCTCAACAAGACATTCTCTTCCTCAACATCTAGCAATGGCTCAAAGAAAATGATTGAGATATGCTTGCAGGTGAACCTGAAGTAGTAGAAACCCTTGGGCAACCCATACTTGGAATGATTCTGAACAGCATAGAAATACTTCTTGATAGGATTTGGACACCCGAGAGTCCATGCTTCATTGAGGGGTGCAGATAGAGGGAATTCTCCTCTGAAGTAGCTGTGCTTCTCAAAAGCAGATACTCCAATGTAGGTCATGGAGTCTTCATCTTGCCCTGAAGTTCCAAAGGTTGAACTAGCTTGCTCTCTTAAACTCCAGTAAGATGAACATACCCACTCCTTGTATAAATGATCAAGTCCTCTCCCTTGCCATTTTAGATAGCAGGAAGCTTTCTCCATTGCTCAGCTATTAGATGCTTGAAGTTATTTGGGTAGCTTGGGTAGACCTTAGGTTCTTTCAGCTTGTCCTCAGGTCCTTCAGTTAAGGGATACCTGGGAACTATTTTGTCAAGTTGCGCCAAAATTCTTGTAGATGGCAAAACTAAAATGGGCAATGGTGGCTTGAAATTTCTGAAGCTTGAAGCTCTTCTGATATGCCTCTCAAACAATTCAACTTCAAGACATAACTTCCTCATAGCTATCCATTCCTCATCAGATAAGAGATCTTGATCTTCAGAAAAAGGATAAATCAGATTCCATTTATGACAAGGTGGCTGGACACCTCTTTTGATCTTCTCAAGCTGATCAGGCAGCAGTGATTCTTCTTCTCCTTGCTCCTTTTGATTGAGTAGCCTTTTGTTCCTCGATTCCTCCACAGATTCTAAACACAACCTCTTGTGAGTAACAATGGGGTATCATCCTTAAAATACAACAGTTCTTCAAATAGGTTAAGGAATTTGGGAACCCTCAACCTTTCTTCTATAGGCACATCATATGCCTTACGAGGCACTTCAACAGCAGGCTTCAACTCTGATGCAGTTGATGGTTGCAGTGCAAGGTCATAAGATGGCTCAAGAATGAAGACACCACCTTATGCAGCAAAACACATGTGTTGTGGTATATTGTTTGAAGTTGTAGCTTCAATCACAAGAAGGGAGGTTGAATTGTGATTGAATAAAATTTTCTGCAATTTCTATTAATACTTTTTCTGCTCAAGGATAACCTTGGCTTAGTATTGAGAAATAAGCTCACAGAAGATAGATGTTAGTTCAATTAATTTTGCAGAAGGTATATGTAGTTATAGTTAAGTTATTGGTATGTAATAATAAAGAGAAGGGTAAAGAAGATTGCACACAATAATTTTATACTAGTTCACCTCTTCCAACCTGAGGCTACGTCCAGTCCCTACACCTGTAGGATTTTCTCACTCTTTTAATCAAAGTACAAATTTCTTGGGTAACCTTACCACTAGTATTCTTTTTCTGCCTCTTCAGGCTAACCTAAACCTATCTAACACAGATTTCAAACTGGAAGCTTACTGCAGAACCTTCTGCAGAAGATCCAGTAACCAGAATGCTGCAAGTACCTTCTACAGATTCTGTAAAGCAACTGAGATCACCAAATCTCAGTAGACCTCACTCAAACTCTTTCTTTTGCTGCTCACAAGAAGAACATGCACCTGCACACTTCTTTTGAGACTTTACAATAAGAATAAGAAAGAATAAAGAACATACAAGGCTCAAAGTAATACAATCTTTGCACAGCAGAAGCAATATGATGAGCCAAGACTCTCTCCAAGACTTTTCAGATCAGAAACTAGAGAAAGAAAGGAGAGAGAAAATTTCCAGAAGGTATGACTTGTAAAGCTAGATACCTATGTAGCTTGTGCCACGTCGTTGTCAGGGTTGACCTAGGAGAGAGAGTTTCATGGATTGGAGAGTCTTGAAAGTGACCTTTCCTCGTATTCACTTATAGGGCTTGACAAGGCTATCATGATAGGTCAGAGATGATTCAGACCTTGAAGAAGGTTCATCTTCTCTAAGTATTAGAAGATGACAGAAAAAAATGATGTTCTGCAGATGTTGCAGAAGAAGCATTTTTCCTAAGGCCATAGCTTCTACAGAAGATATATATATCTTCTGTGAAAGTAACAGAAACATCATTGCAATCAAGAGTATTTATTCTGATAATCTGCACATGTTTAATTTTTCTCTAATAAATACAAACCTATCTTCTACAAGTGGTTTGGTAAAAATATCAGCAATTTGAAATTTGGTTTCTATGAATCGAAGTTCAATTTCATTCTTCTGAACATGATCCCTAATGAAATGATGCTTTATATCAATATTCTTAGACCTAAAGTGTTGTATAGGATTCTTGGACAAGTTTATGGCACTTGTATTGTCACAGAAAATAGGAATTTTTTTAGTACCTTAAGCAATAGTCCTCCATTTGATGCTTTATCCATAATATTTGAGAGCAGCAGCTTGCAGCAGATACATAATCTGCTTCTACAGTAGATAAAGCTATGGTAGGTTGCTTCTTACGGGACCAAGATACCAATGCTTCTCCAAGAAATTGACATCCACCACTTGTGCTTTTTCTATGTAGTCTATCTCCAGCAAAATCTGCATCACAATATCCTGTTAAATCAAATTTTGTACCCTTCTTGTACCAAAGACCAAGATCAGTGGTTCCAGCAAGATATCTTAGTATTCTTTTCATAGAAGCAACATGAGATTCTTTTGGAGAAGATTGAAATCTAGCACATAGTCCTACAGAAAACAATATATTTGGTCTACTAGCAGTTAAATACAACAACGATCCTATCATTCCTCTATACTCCTTCTCAGATACAGATTTTCCATTTGCATCTAAGTCCAGAACTGTAGAAGGATGCATGAGAGTTCCCATGGATTTTGATCCTTCCATTTTGTATCTTCTGAGAAGATCCTTGGTGTATTTTTCTTGATAAATAAAAATTCTAGATTCTTCTTGTTTTATTTGTAATCCAAGAAAATATTTAAGTTCTCCCATAAGACTCATTTCAAATTCTCCTTTCATTAGGTTAGAAAAATCTTGACACAATTTTGTATTTGTAGATCCAAAGATAATATCATCAACATAAATTTGCACAGTTAGTAAATCCTTTTTGAAAGTTTTCTTAAACAAAGTAGTGTCAATTCTCCCTCTAGAAAATTCATTGTTAAGAAGAAAACTGCTTAATCTTTCATACCAAGCTCTAGGAGCTTATTTTAATCCATATAGAGCTTTAGTGAGTTTAAAAACATGATTTGGATGTTTTTGATTTTCAAAACTAGGAGGCTGGTGCACAAACACCTCCTCATTTATGTAACCATTTAGAAATGCACTTTTAACATCCATTTGGTAAAGTTTAAAGTTTTTGTATGCAGCAAAAGCAAGCAGAATTCTAATAGCCTCTAATCTAGCTATAGGTGCAAATGTTTCATCAAAATCAATACCTTCTTGTTGGTTATAGCCTTGAGCTACTAACCTTGCTTTGTTTCTGATCACATTACCTTCTTCATCCATCTTGTTTCTGAAAACTCATTTAGTGCCAATAATGGGGTGATCTTCTGGAGAAGGTACCAGTGTCCAAACTTTGTTTTTCTCAAATAGATCCAACTCTTCTTTCAATTTTTCATTTTCTTCTTTAGTTTTAATGAGTTGTTCTTTAAGAAGTGTACATTTTTGTGCTAGTGTGTGAGAGTCAGATAATAGGTTTTCAAATGCATATTCTAGTTCTCTATATGCAGTTGGAGTATATGTAATTACCTCATTGTCTTCATCATCACTTCCAACCATGAGACACAAGTTTGCTGTTTCTTCTCCAGAGTCTTCTTCTGAAGAGTTGTCTGAATCATCCCATGTTGCCATCATAGCTTTTTTCTTCTGGAAGGTTTTTGGGCCTCTTTTTAGCTGAGGACATTCTGATTTAAAGTGTCCTGGCTTGTTGCATTCAAAGCAAATAATTTGTGCTTTGAAATTTTCAGTTTTTTGACCTTCCTTCTTGAAACTGAAATCTTTTCTTCCTCTGCCTTTTCTTCTAATTAGTCTCTGGATTATTTTGAGATAAAGGCAAGTTCATCATCTTTTTCAGATGATGTCTCATCTTCTTCAGAAGCATATGCTTCTGTTGGAGTTAGACTACTTCTTCTGGAAGTGCTTGCTTTTAGAGCAATGGACTTTCTCTTTCTTGGTAATTCATCCATGAGTTCTTGCTCATTAACTTTTAGTGAACCAAGTAGTTCACCCAACTTTAGAACAGCAAGGTCCTTAGCCTCTTGGATTGCTGTTACCTTGGGTCTCCATATTTTTGGAAGACTTCTAAGGATTTTTCTGAATTGCTCTTGGTTTGAATAGCTCTTTCCAAGAGATTTTAAGTCATTTATGATGACATTGAATCTACTAAACATTTCATCAATATATTCATGTTCAACCATGTTGAACATTTTGTTAGAACCACAGGCAACACTAGAAGGGGGGGTTGAATAGTGTTTTAGACATTTTAAAACGATTTTAAAAAATCTTTAATTAAAATCAATCACGTTAAGTGATCATTGTGCAAACCAATCTTAAGATCAGAGTTCTTTTAAATACATGCGGAATATATGAAAGATTTAGATTTAAAAAACTTTCTCTTACACTTAAGATTGCTTTGATTTTAAAAACTTCTCTCAGTGTCTTCTGAAGAATGTCACTAAGAGTACCTTCAGAACTATTTCTGAAATACTTTAGATGATCAGAGACCATCTATTTCATGTGTCTGAACTGAGTTCCTGTTGGGCTCACTTCAGACAGATATTTCAGACAACCTTCTGAATATATTCTTCTATAATACTTCAACCTACACTAGAGACGTTTTAATGTTATGTTTGTATGAAAACTTGTTTTATTGAAATCATTGAGTTAAGCTTGTTATAAAGATACTTTTCAATCCCCAACGTAAATATGAAAACTGTAAGTAAAAGAGATTAAGAGAAAGAAAACTTAGACACAGAATTTATCCTGGTTCACTCATAAACCCGTGAGCTACATCCAGTCCCAGAGGCAAACCACCACTGGATTTTCCACTATCTGAATCCACAGATACAAGTATTCTTTCTTCCACCAAGCCTCTCCAGGCTCTCAGAAACTTAACCAAGTGTAGAGTATTCTTTCTTCCACCAAGCCTCTCCAGGCTCTCAGACACTTAACTAAGTGTAGAGTATTCTTTCTTCCACCAAGCCTCTCCAGGCTCTCTGACACATAAAGTGTTTACAAACTAAACTAAGTTTAAGTTTCCATGAAACATAAACTTAATCTCTTCCTGTACTAGAGGTTGACTGAGTACTACTCAGGATACAATGTATAAATCTAAGTACAAGGGTAAGACAGTGATGCAAGTGTTTAAGTTTAGGTACAATCCCTGTCTCTAATATGAGGAATACCATCCTCTAAGAATTGGCTAAGTAGATGTTGAAATTTAAGCTTCAACCTAGTTCTCTGACCATTGGATTCCAAGGGCTACATTCTCACCCACTAGATCCAAGGTATCATCCAAGCTCCAAACCGTACCCGGTTTGATAGTCATTTGTACAGCATGATTGCCTTCCCGACAACCAACTCACTTGATCAACAGACCAACTGTACAATCTAACTAACTGACCAGCTGATCAGTAGCCCGATTGAGAATTAACTCTCTGATCGATTGTTGTTGACATTTTCCTGATGTATTTAAGCTCGAGTCAACTCTTGTTAACTGTAAGACACTCAGCCTAGTTAACAATTTTCATGCTGATTGATTTCAAGAACCTTCTTGAAAAACAATCCCGATTGATCCAACTTGGTTGATCATTCTTACCAACTTGGTTGCAACAGCAGTTGCATGGTTGTTTCCAACAACCTGATTGATTGTTGAGGACAACAACTATGGCTTGATTGATCTTCCAACCAACCAGCATCTTCAAATTCAATCTTGAGGCTATTTATATGTTCTTCTGGAATATAGCCGTTGAAGATGTTTCATAATACCGTTGAGCTGTTGATGATGTGGTTCATATAGCCGTTGTGTAATAGCTTCTCAAACGGTTGCTTTTTCTTAAGCAAATAAGTGTTCAGATAATCCTGTTCTGACACTTCTGTAGATGAGCTCTGTTTTGAGAGATGTGATGATTATGTGTATTCTCTCTCTTGAATTCTTTTTGATTTCTTGCATCTGTTTTATCCAGCTTGCATCTGCTTGCTCCAGCTTGCATTATCTTGCATCTGCTTGCATCTGCTTGCTTTCTTCTGCTCTGTTCCAGATTGCACAAATGAAGAAATGTCTCGTTGAAATACTATCGTTTAGAGATAGCATATAGTCTTCTTTTAATCCATTGTGAGACACGCTTCTTGAAAGTTCTGACATAGTATAACGTTGCATCTGCCAAAAGGCTGCTTCAGGAATTGCTGCGTTGCTGCGTTTGCAGAGATTTCCTCAGTGGTGTATGAAATTCAAATGCACCAGGAAAAGTCTCTGTGACTTTGCCAAAAATGTGTTCCAAAACGTACGAGCAGCAGAGACTCAGAAAAGTCTTCACGCAAGGTTTCAGCAAAGATGCCACGTCATTACTAAAGCTTCAGACGGCTTCCAATCTTCAGACGGGTTCCGGTCTTCAGACAGGTTCCAGTCTTCAGACGGGTTCGAGTCTTTAGACGGGCTTGGCTCTTCAAACAGCTTCGTTGCTTTAGACAGCTTCAATACTTCAGACGGGTTGCGTCCTTCAGACAACTTCAATTCTTCATACTGGTTGAAACTTCAGAAGGCTTCTTCCTTATGATAATAGAATTGTAGCTTCATTCTTCTTTGTATCTTCTTCTTCTTGTATCTTCTTCTTCTTCTTCTTGTATCTTCTTCTTCTGAGATAAAGATGTTGAATTGTATGTACTTTATTCAACCATCTTTCTTGCTTGCTTTTGTTTAGTCTTCTAATCCATTCTGGACAGTAGCAGGTGTAGATGCAGTAGGTCTGCGCACACAGATCTTTTTGTTGCAGGTGCAGCAGGCGTTGCAGAAAGTCTTTGCATTATTCCCTTATTTGTGCAAGACTTTGATCGAGGTAGAAAAGCATGTCTAGCTTTATCTACTGAGATGAGTGTACTTCATTTGATGGAGTGTGCTTTACGCTTTGCAACGTCTCCAAGAGATCATTTCTTGATTCTGACATCTTCATCTTTCAGTCTCAAGACTGCTTTAGATCATCTTCATTTCTTCAGAAAGTAGCTGTACTTCAGATAGGTGCATCTTTGAGTCTTCACTTCTTCGAGTCATAAAGTCTTCAAGTCTTCAACTTGGTTGTGGATTACTCTTCTTTGGATTCTGCATTTTGTTCTTCTGATCCTGATCTTCTGAATGCGATTCTGATTATCTTCTTCTTCAGATAATAATTCTGACCTGAAACACAATCAACAAACTAATACCTTTCTCAGTAGAACCTGTTTATATAATCTTATTTGTTCTTTATATAATCTTATTTGTTCTTTATATAATCTTATTTGTTAATCATTAAAACTTAAGGATGTTAAGTCTTATGTTTAAATACTTAAACTGATTTATAGACTTCACACATTTCATATTGATAAATCAATATGTTGATTTTTTATTCTTTAACTTGATCAGTTTCTTCATGGGCTACTCTAAGTGTATCCCATATCTTCTTTATTGTTGAACATCCAGCAACCTTATAATATTCTCCCCTGCTTAGTGCACAGAGAAGGAAGAATTTGGCTATGGAGTTCAGAAGATACTTCTGTTTATCTTCTGAGGTCCAATCTTCTCTTGCTTTAGGTTGAGGAGCTTCTTCTTGTACTTCTGATTCTCCTTCTATAGGCTGAGCAGGAATTCTTGTTCTTCTTACTACTGGAATGAAATTTCCTTTCTCTACAATATCCCAAAGATCAATGTCTTGGGATTCTAGAAACAATTTCATTCTATCCTTCCAGTAGTAGTAATCATTTCCATCAAACGTTGGTGGTCTATTTGTAGATGAACCTTCTATCAACCTGAGGCTACGTCCAGTCCCTACACCTGTAGGATTTTCTCACTCTTTTAATCAAAGTACAAATTTCTTTGGTAACCTTACCACTAGTATTCTTTTTCTGCCTCTTCAGGCTAACCTTAACATATCCAACACAAATTTCAAACTGGAAGCTTACTGCAGAACCTTCTGCAAAAGATCCAGTAACCAGAATGCTGCAAGTACCTTCTGCAGATTCTGTAAAGCACTTGAGATCACCAAATCTCAGTAGACCTCACCCAAACTCTTTCTTTTGCTGCTCACAAGAAGAACATGCACTTGCACACTTCTTTTGAGACTTTACAATAAGAATAAGAAAGAATAAAGAACATACAAGGCTCAAAGTAATACAATCTTTGCACAACAGAAGCAATATGATGAGCCAAGACTCTCTCCAAGACTTTTCAGATCAGAAACTAGGGAAAGAAAGGAGAGAGAAAATTTCCAGAAGGTATGACTTGTAAATTTGCAAGATTTTTGCTTCTTCTGGAATGAGGTGCCTTCAAAGTGGAGGAGATGTCTCCTTTTATAGAAGGTTGAGAGGAACTAGTCGTTGGACATAGGCTTGAGCATCCAGCTGTGTCCAGGGATCTGTCATTGTCTCATTTGCAGCAGCTACAACTTTATACAGCTGTCATTTTGACCAGTCCAACCTTCTGGAGATGCATCTTCTGCAGACATCTATCTGGGCTATTTCTCAAGTTCTTTCTTCTGTAGGCATGCTGAGGGTATCCAATATAGTGATACAACTTATTTTAATTTCATTTAACCCAGCTGTAACTCAAGAATAAGAAAGGAAGAGCACTTATGTGAATTCTGCATCAATTATAGTTCTTCTGCAGCACATCAGTGATCATCCATCTTCTGCATCATTTCCGAGAACATATTCTTCTTGCAGATCTTCTTTGAATACTTAAATTGATTGATATAAAACATTTTATATGTAGTTGCTACAACTATAATCTCAAACAGTGAAAAATTACTTTGTTTCATGTATTCTGCTCCTTCTACAGAAGGTATGACTTCATGTTCTTATGCATGATTATCTTCTACCTTCTGCAGATGATCTTCAGACTTTTTGAAGTTTGCTTAGTTCTTTATTTAATTACATCTTGATCCTTGGAGACCTTGCGAATGCTTCTTTTTCCTCTTTGAAAATGAATCTTTTTTCTAAAGAGGTTTTGTCATTATTTCTTCTTGAGAAGGTTATGTTTTCATCTTCTGAAGATCTTGCTGAGTTGTGAATGATTTTATCAACATCTTTTATGCTTTCATTCACAGATTTGTCATTCTTAACAAATTTGAAGCCATTGTCTTTCTACTGTTGCTGAATTGCATCTTCTGCAGAAGCTTACCTATATCTTCTTGACACTTACTCAAACAAAATCATTAGTTCTTAAAACTCAGAATTATTCCAAGTAAACCTTGATTGGTTGTCATTATTAAAACTGTTTTGAAGGGATTCTTGGACCTTACATTGTTTCCCTTCCATAGTCCTTCAACTGGCTGGGAGTTGCTGGAACTACCTTCAGATTTAGACTCAGGTGAATCTGACTCTGATGATGGACTCTTCTCTTCAGAAGATGGAGTCACATTACAAAAGATTACATTCATCTTCTTCTTAGGCGGTTCAACTTCTTCCTTATCTTTCAGATCTTGGTTCCTCTTCCTCTCCTCTCTATTCTTCCTGCTCCTTTCAAATTCAACATCTTGTTGAAATTTGATGGCTTCTTCTTGTTGTATGGACGCACTTCTTGTTATCTTCTGTGTGACTTCAGATAGAGGTGCAACATGCAACAACTTAAGCCTTCTTCCTCTTCTAGCTTGGGCACCTGATCTTCTCCTCTTTTTAGGCTTGGACTGAATAAGTCTCTCATCTTCTAGGACTGCCTGTTGTGCAGAAACAACAATGGCATAGTCATGTGTCTCTTGTTCTTTTTCTTTCTCCTTTTATTCTTCTTCTTCTTCTAATGCAGTTGCTAGACCAGCAACCTCTGCTAGCACTGGATTAGGATGCCTAGCAGCAATAGGTATTGCTTCAATGGTTCACTCAGAGGAATGTTGTTCAGATTCCAAGTTGATCACCAATGTTGCAGCACTACCTTGATCAGCCACACTAGCTTGTCCCTCATGAAATGAGATAGGCTCAGTGAGCTGAGAAAAAGGTTCCTCAGTTGTCTGACCCACAATTTCAGAAGGTCCTAGGGGGACTTTCTGAACAGGTTCAGATGATCTAAGTTGAGCCTGCCCAACTTCAGATAGTCTCACTTCAGCAGGTTGAACTTGAGTTTCTTCAGCATTTTTCAGAAATGCCTTGGTTCTTTTCTTTTTCACCAAGGGCTATGTGGGAGACTTCTGAGTCGCAAAAAACTCAGCCTTCCTTGTGTCTCCCTTCAGCTCATTCTCCAGAATATCTATAGCACTTCTCCCAGTTATTTCAGCTTTGTGTAAGGCAAGAGATTCCCTCACAATAGGTTCAGGTGGAGGAGGTAGAACATCAATGTGCATTTGCTTGACGTTTGTAACAGTGAAAAAAGCAGGAGGCTTGTGGTCATACAACCTTTCAATAGGCACCTTGAAGTACATAAAGATCTTCTGAATAAGAGTATTATAGGGATAGTTGCTTGCAGAATGATTTACCTTCTTTTGCATGTGAAACATGATGATTCTGGGAAGGTCTGCTTTCTTCTTCTGAATGGGAAGGAAAAGACAGAACCGTTCCAACTCAGAAACGTGGTTCTTGCTCCCAGCTTTAGGGATTATTGTGCTCCCTAGAATAGCATGCAGAATCCTTGCCTTGGGAAACATGCCTAAAGAGTTCATGTTATCTGGTTTCTTTTCTCCATACAACAATTTATTGAACACCCTGGGGCCACCATGCTTGCTTTCCCAATCTGGGTAGAACACAACACCTTCAGACTTTGCACTAGTAATCTTTGAGATGATGTCTGTGTCAACGAAGACAGAAATCCCCATTACTGTTGCTCTAATGGAGTTGTAGATTCCTGCAGTGTTTGGAACTCCACGAGCAGTCTTCCAGAAGTCTACCACACTCTGCTCATGCCAACAGCAATTGACATGGTCGAAGAATGAAGTCCAACAAACAACATCAAATTCCTCAGTGAGGTCTGAAGTTGGCTGAACGTCTCTAGAAGGGGGGTTGAATAGAGACTTTTGAAAATTTTGTTCCTGAAACTTCAACACTTAAATTGAAAGTTAAGATGTGATCTCAAGTCTGATGACTTGGAGTCTCAGTTAAGATGAGTGAAAGACAATTTCACTTTCAAACACTTTGTTCAAGTATAAGTTGTTTTAAATTATCTGATTCAGTTTTAGACTAATCATAAATGTTAAGGTGAGCTGAGAACAAATTAAAATAAAAGATAGGGAAGAGAGATGCACAGTGATCTTATCCTGGTTCACCCACTCCTTGGGCTACGTCCAGTCCTCACAATACGTGAGATTTCTACTATTGACAAACTTTTCAATTACAAGTATTCTTACAGCCTCTCCAGGACGTCTCTCACACTAAGCCTAGGCACTCCTATCTTAGCCGAGCCACAAGTATTCTTACAGTCTCTTCAGGACGCTTACACTCACTCTAAGACTAGGCTTCCTCCTATATAAAATGAGACTGGTTAGCTAAGAGCTTAGCCTATCATACCAAGCTCTTGGAGCTTGCTTGAGACCATACAAGGCCTTCTTGAGTCTGAGTACATATTTTGGATGATGGGGATCTTCAAACCCGGGGGTTGTCTCACATAGACTTCTTCTTCAATGATTCCATTTAAGAATGCACTTTTTATATCCATCTGATCGATAGAGTTTGAAGTCCTTATGAGCAGCAAAAGCTAAGAGAATTCTGATGGCCTCAAGTCTGGAAACTGGAGCAAAGGTCTCATCATAGTCTATGCCCTCCTATTGATTGTATCATTGTGCTACCAGCCTTGCTTTATTTCTCATAACTTTGCCCTTTTCATTGAGCTTGTTTCTGAAGACCCATCTGGTTCCAATTATTGATTGATATGATGGTGGAGGAATCAGATCCCAGACTTTGCTTTTGTCAAAATGGTTGAGCTCTTCTTCCATTGCTTTCACCCATGACTCATCATTGAGAGCTTCATGAATATCTTTAGGTTCTACCTCAGAAAGAAATGGTATCATATTTTCAGCATCTCTAAAAGAAGATCCGGTCCTAACCCTTTCTGAAGTCTCTCCAATTATTTGATCTCTGGGATGAGATCTCACCAGCCTCCAGCTCCTGGGTATTTGAGATGCATGCTCATTATGGATCTCAAGTGTCCCTTGCCTTGTTCCCCTGGTCTCAGCTTGTCCTTCAAGCTTGTCTTCTTTTTTAGGTGTATTATGCATCTCAGGGTGAACACTTCTGTGAGACACTTCTACTTGAGAGGATCTCATCATCTTCTGTTCAGGAGTGGATCTTTCTTCAGCTTCCTGTGTTGAGATTTTTAATTCTCCCATCATTTCCTCAATCCCTTCATCCACCTTTTTCTCAGAGTTGTCCTGCATCTCATTAAAGACTACATGCATAGATTCTTCAGTAGATTTTGTTCTTAAATTATATACTCTATAAGCTTTGGAAGTAAGAGAATAACCAAGGGAAATTCCTTTATCAGATTTTGTATCAAACTTTCCCAACAGATCTTTAGTGTTTAGAACGTAGCAGTCACATCCAAATACATGAAAGTAAGAAATTGAAGGTTTTCTTCCTTTCCATAGTTCATATGGAGTTTTATTCAAGATCTTTCTTATAGTGACTCTGTTTATAATATAGCAAGAGGTATTTACAGCTTCTGCCTAAAAATATTTTTCAATTCCAGAATCACATAATAATGTTCTTGCCATTTCTTGAAGAGTCATATTCTTTCTTTCAACCACTCCATTTTGTTGAGGTGTTCTTGGATAAGAAAAGTTATGAGTAATGCCATTTTTATCAAAAAAGTTCTTAAACTTGGCATTCTCAAATTCTCCTCCATGATCACTTCTCACAGCACCAATTCCATATCCTTTCTCAGATTGGATCTTTTTACAAAAAGTTTTGAAAGATTCATAGGAATCATCTTTCTAAGAAAGGAACAGAACCCAGGTGAATCTTGAGTAATCATCCACAATTACAAAACCATATTTTTTACCACTGAGACTTGCAGTCTTAGTTGGTCCAAATAAATCAATGTGGAGGATCTCAAGTGACCTGGTGGTTGTGAGACATGAGATTTAGGTTTGAAACTTGATTTGTTGTGCTTGCTTTTTATGCATGATTCACATATCATGTCTTTGTCAAATTTTACTTTTGGTAATCCTTTGACAATAGAATGACTAGCAAGTTGACTAATGGTTCTCATGTTAATGTGTCCAACTCTCTTGTGCCATAACCACTTCTCATGATCATGATACATGAGACAGGTGAGATCAGATAGGCTCTCAAGTGAGACCCAGTAAAGATTTTTGTTTCTTTCTCCAGAAAAAGCTATTTTCCCAGTCTTTGAGTCTATGATCTCAGAGAAAGTAGGTTGGAAGTTTACATGATAACCATTGTCACACAATTGGCTAATGCTCAGCAAATTATGCTTCAGACCCTCAACAAAATATACATTTTCAATCTGGGTTGAGTTTGTCTTACCAATCTTACCTATGCCCTTAATTTGGGCCTTGCTGTTGTCTCCAAATGAGACAACCCCTGCAGCTCTCTCTTCAAGTGACAAGAACTTGCTTTTGTCCCTTGTCATGTGTCTTGAACATCCACTGTCCAGCACCCACATCCTTTTTTATTTTGCTGCTGCTAGGCACACCCGTTACATCAAGAGATTTAGTTTTAGGTACCCATTTATATACGGGTCCTTCATGATTAGTTACCTTTCTCTTGGATGCTACTTGCTCATGTAGCAATATGTGGTTTTGTGGATAAATTTACTACAGCAAGAGCATCTTTCTTTCTTCCTTTTTCTTGCAGGAATAAAGAAGTCTTTATACCAGATCTCAGTTGAAAATTTTTCATAGCCTAATCTAGCTTTATCAAAGATTCCCTTTTGAGACCCAATTAGTCTCTCAAGGTTCTTAGTGCCATTTACAAATTTTGCTAGATCATCTATGAGAATTCTATTTTGTCTTTTGAGCTTCTGGTTTTCTTCAAATAGATTTCTTAGTTCCTGCTCATCATGAACCAGAGTCTTAGCCTTGACTAGTTCAGACAGTCTCATGTGAGACAACATGAGGCTACTGTTTTTATGATTCAAACTTTCATTTTGATTTTCAAGAAATTCGACTTTCTCAAGAGCTGTGTTTAGTTCTGATTTCAGTAAGGAGCTCTTAGAGACGAGAAGGTTTGAATCATATAAGAGATTTTCAAAGGCAGACTTAAGTTCACCAAATGAAAGTTTAGAGTCAGACTCATATACCTCTTCATCAGATGAGTCTCCATTGGCCATGAGACACAGATTAGCTGATTGATCATCTTGGCTCTCATCTCCTTCCGTGTTATCCCAAGTGGCCATCATTGCCTTCTTCCTTGGACTTTTCTTTATTTCATTTCTGAGTTGTGGGCACTCAGATTTGATGTGTCCAGGTTTTCTACATTCAAAGCAGATGAATTGTCCTCTCTTGTCAGACTTGA
The DNA here is from genome assembly GCA_026901365.1 of Sesbania bispinosa. Classification (NCBI taxonomy): domain Eukaryota; kingdom Viridiplantae; phylum Streptophyta; class Magnoliopsida; order Fabales; family Fabaceae; genus Sesbania; species Sesbania bispinosa. The sequence continues at coordinate 205,507 of QLOH01000911.1, read as the reverse complement.
TTTCTCCTCTTCTTGATGAAAAGCTTCTTCTTCCACTACCTCTAGCTCTCCATATACGTCAGATCTTTCTTGAGATGTAGGCAAGTTCATCATCCATCTCACTTTCATCATCATCATCATCTTCTGTTTTTATGTCATGAGATGAGTTAAATGAGATTTGTTGAGATGAGTTTACTTTCTTACCTTTAGAGTTACTGGATGAAGCCTTGAGGGCTATTGTTTTTGGACATCTGATGAGATCTTCTTCCATCAGCTCCTGCTCATGAACCTTTAGTGATCCAAGAAGCTCATCTAATCTGAGAGTGTTAAGATCCTATGCTTCTTGGATAGCTGTGACTTTAGGTCTCCAAGGCTTGGGTAGGCTTCTCAGGATCTTCCTCACCATATCTTGATTTGAGTAAGTTCTTCCCAAGGATTTGAGATCATTTGTGATGACTGTAAACCGTCTCACCATGTCTTCAATGCCTTCATCTTCATTCATCTTGAAGAGCTCATACTGTCTGACTAGTATGTTGATCTTGCCTTCCTTTACTTGATTGGTTCCTTCATGTTCTATTTCATGTGCATCCCATATTTCTTTAGCTAATGCACATCTTGCTACCTTATCATATTCACTGCGACTTAGAGCACATGTAAGCGGGTACTTTGCTCTTGAGTTTAAGACATACCTTGCCTTCTCAGCATCTGTCGATTGCTCTTCGGGCTTGACTATTCTCAGTTCAAGTTCATCAGTAATGTAAGGCATGTAGGGTCCTTTCTCAATAATTTCCCATAAGTCAGCATGTTGAGATTTAATGAACAATCTCATCATGTCTTTCCAGTAGTAATAATCAGTTCCATCAAAGGCAGGTGTCTTGTTGGTGGATACTCCTTCAGGAATGAACAGGCTAGTGCTTGGTCCAGCCATGGATCTTTTCCTCTTCACACGTAGGTGTGCTCAACCCCTTAAGAGGCCAAGCTCTAATACCAACTGAAGTTGGATGAATGTCTCTAGAAGGGGGGTTGAATAGAGACTTTTGAAAATTTTGTTCCTGAAACTTCAACACTTAAATTGAAAGTTGAGATGTGATCTCAAGTCTGATGACTTGGCGTCTCAGTTAAGATGATTGAAAGACAGTTTCACTTTCAAACACTTTGTTCAAGTATAAGTTGTTGTAAATTATCTGATTCAGTTTTAGAGTAATTACAAATGTTAAGGTGAGCTGAGAACAAATTAAAATAAAAGATAGGAAAGAGAGATGCACGGTGATCTTATCCTGGTTCACCCACTCCTTGGGCTACGTCCAGTCCTCACAACACGTGAGATTTCCACTATTGGCAAACTCGTCAATTACAAGTATTCTTACAGCCTCTCCAGGACGTCTCTCACACCAAGCCTAGGCACTCCTATCTTGGCTGAGCCACAAGTATTCTTACAACCTCTTCACGACGCTCACACTCACTCTAAGACTAGGCTTCCTCCTATCTCAGATGAGACTGGTTACAATGAATGATTTGTTAAGATGGGTCTAGCTTATAATCATACAAAGTATGGATGTGCAATGATCTTAGCTAGAAGGTTTCTCTTCTAAGTGAATAGGAAAATTACAAACTGAGAAGAGAGAATACAATGAGACTACAAGGGTTCTCAAGTTGAGATCTGATCTGTTGATGATAGACTTGAGATGTGTACTTGAGATGTGGGATGAGATGCAATAATGTTCAATAATCAGCATGGTCTCTCACTTGCTTCACTATAGCTTTCTGCCTTTTATTCCAAAAGAAACTAGCCGTTATGTGACCATTATTTGTCAGTTGAGAGCCGTTGGAACTATCTGTTAGAGAGAGTAGTCTGTTGGACAAGACGTGACTTTACTTTTCAGGTTTGATGTCATTGTGTCAGCCCACAGTGTACTTTGTCTTGTCCTTGTGTTGACTTTACATTTTGATTTTACTCAAGCTGTACTTGAGTCTCAACTTTAGCCTTGAGTCTGACTCTCATCTTATTGCATCTGAGCTTGGATCTCATCTCTTGCATCTGTTCATGAGCTTGCATCTCAAGCTGATCTGGAGTCTTCTCTTGAGATGACAGTTACTAGATCTGATCTCTTGTACACTTAGGATCTGAGTCTCATCTGTTTTGACTTCTGGGTGCATGATGATCAAACAATTTTCTGAATTATCTTTTTGTTTTATGAGATGATACTTTGTTGCTTGAGCTTGCATCTGATCTTGAGACAGCGTCTAAAGATGTTCCTGAATCTCTTCATTTTTTGCTGTTAAAGCTTCAATCCTTGCTTCTTGGGATTTCATATTTCTGACTTCTATGTTTTGGATCTAAAAGGTCTTCTTTGAGCACCATCAAATACTTGGTTAAAATTTACAAAACAAAGTCTAGAAAAATCTGCCACAAGCTTGAGCACACAGTTAGTAATAACAAGATGCATCTCATTCATTTTAGCACATAGTTAAACTTAATGCTTTGGCATATTAAAAACTTTCAGGAGTGAGTTTGTCTCAACAAGGTCAACACCACCGGACCTTAGAGATTCAAGGAACACAACCTTGCTCCTCACAATGTTGCCACTAACAGATTTCTTGGAAGCCATTTGAGTTGTAGAGAAGAAAATGATGAATGCAGAGAACTTAAAGAGCTTGAAAACTTAGAGAGAAAGAGAGCTTGTGAACATAGCCTTTGCACGTCTTCAAAACTTCTATATATAGGCACTCAGAGGCAATTATGACAGTTACACCGTGACTACGCGGACTTCGGGTAACGTGTGAAGTGCAAAGGCAATTTTGAAAAAGGTGAATACCAAACGTCTCAGATTGCCACGTCATCTCTCAGACAAGTATGACTTTAGATAGAACATTTCAGATAAGAGCATGTTTCAGACAAGCATACATTTCAGATAGTATATGTTTCAGACAGACATGCATTTCAGACAAAATTCATTTTTCAGAAAATGCATGAATGTTCAAATTATCTCTTATGAACTTAAATCTATCTTCAGCTAGGGTTTTTGTGAATATATCAGCCCACCGATGCCCTTTGTCAATGAACTTAATATCATAAACTCCTTTCTGAACATAGTTTCTAATGAAATGATGTTTGATTTCTATATGCTTTGCCCTAGAATGTTGAATAGGATTATTTTGAAAGATTTATAGCACTAGTATTATCACACATAATAGGTATACAGTTAAGAATAATATTGAAATCAATTCTAACTAATACTTTACCCATAGCAGTTGTGAACAACAGCCTGCTGCAACAATGTATCTTGCTTCTACTGTTGATAATGCAATGGTGCTTTGCCTCTTGCTGGACCAGCTGATCTTGTTATTTCTAAGGAAATGACATCCTCCACTAGTGCTCTTTCTCTCAATCCTATCTCCAGCAAGGTTAGCATCACAGTAACCTATTAACCTGCAATCCTTACTCTTCTTATAGCAGAGACCAAGATTAGTAGTACCATTTAAATATCTGGAATTTCCTGCCAAAACTGGCCTATATAAACCACATTGTGTGAACTCACATGTACGCTTTCATTCTATGCAAACACTCTGATCAGAATCTTTTCTGACTTAGGTATCAGAGTCCTTGCAGGTACACCCTGCCTCACCGTGGATTCGTCACGCTCCGCCGTGAACTTTGGGCAGATCCAACCTCTTTATCCGGAATCCGCCATGGAGAAATTGCGCTCGAACAAGATCGAACATGTAGTAAACGAATTATAATGAAGAACTGTAAGACAACATCTTGCATCTAATAGGTCACAATTTCAAGCCTTCCTCCATCTTTTTGTGTTGAGGTAAATGTAAGTCATCTATAAGTGTTCTTTGAGTCCTGTGACTCTCCTTGTTTTCGATTGGGACACCATCCCTTACCCTAAATTTTTTGTTACTAAAGAATTATAATAAAGAATGAGTAATAATATTTTTGTTGCTATATTAATTAAAACTATAGATGTGGATTATAATTTGTAGAACTTTTTCTCTCGTAGATTGAGTGCCTGTTTAGCTTAAAGTTAAGTAACATTGATTTCGATAGAATTACATAACCAATAATCAGAAATGAATGATACACGATTTACGAAATATATTAGATGAAAATTATTTAAAATCAATTCAAGTAAAATTAATTATTATTGTTACCAACTTAAAAACCAAACAAACACTTATGAGTGTGTTTGATAAAACTAGCTTTCAGCCTATAAGCTAGCTACTAGCTGATAAGCTATAAGCTTATAAGCTAACTTATTGAATTAAAAGTATTTAGTAAAACTAGGTGATAAGCTATGTAATAAATATAAAATGACATAAAAGACATAAAAAGAAAATAAATAGAAAATTAGGGATAAAATGGAAGAAAAATAAATAAGCTATAAATTAGAAGCTATAAACTAGCTAAAGTAACTTATAAGCTAAAAGCTCCTAAATTAGCTAATAGCTAGCTTATTGACCTTACTAAACACACTCTATATAATCGAGCTTATACAAGACACTTGTTATTTATGGTGAGCTAGTTTTAGTAACATGACAACAAGACATATCTCACGGTTCTCATAAATTAGTTAGTATGCTCATGGAAGTATTTTCTAATTGTTGAACAAAATTCAAGGGTATCCATTACTTTACACGTTACCATAGATTCTTATGTGATTTATTTAGTATGAAAAAAGCTTTTACTTTATTATCATTAATTATATGACTCGTTTTTTTTTAATTAAATGATTTTGACGTGACATGCACTTAGTGCTAAAAAATAAAAGCTCTTATATTGCTTAATTTGAAAGTGCCTTAAAAACTTCCTGGAAGTTACATTCAAACCAGCTTAGAAACTTGCCGGAGACTAATACAGTAGTCGTTATCTCTTAAAAGGACGTAGCAACTAATGCTATTTTTATTTTTATTAATTTGTTCACCCTAACACAGCTAGCTAATTCTAATCAGTACCATGACAAAGCACTACTAATGTAAGTTTCAGTTTCACAATTCGGGTCAAATTTGGTCATTTGAATTGACACACAAATTTGGTCATTTGAATTGACACACCATGGGCTAATATTTTCGAGTTTGGACGGGATCTATATTTAGTGACAACTGTAAATTTGTTATTTCAATCCAGTTTTTTTAGACTGCGTGTCAAACAAATGCACTGATTTAATGGCCTATTTTCTTTTAGCGTATAAGTTAATAACATTTTATTACAATAAATTAATTCATGTAATAAGCTAATAAAATATCTTTTAATTACAATAAGTTTCTGATAACAAAAAAAATACAATAATTATACATAATTAAAATATAAATGTAATATATAATAGGTCAAATATAGTGCAGTAATATAAAATAATAAAAGGTGATTTATGATAATGAAACTAAAATACAGTGGACTATTGGTAATAGTCTAAAGGATATTTTTAATCCTTGTAAATGAATTTGTTGTTGGTTTTTGTAAATGTTTGTTTTTTTATGTCCTTACAAATACAATTTTTTAAATTGGTCTTTATTGTTAAATTGTGTTAATTTTAACGGTTCTTCCAATATGCTCCTCCTCCTCAAGTTTTTTTTCTTGAAAGTAACATTTTTTTGTATAAGTATAGAGAGTTATAGGAACTAAACTAGAGCTTCTCTCATATAGGAGAAGGAGAAGCAGGAGGGGAAGAGGAGAAGGGGAAGAGGAGAAGGAGAAGGGGTACTAGCGGTAATGAAAGGGATATGTATTTAAAAAAAATTCTTAGAGAGGATGTAAAAAAAACATATTCATTTATGAGGACTAAAAACAAAACCTAAATCATTAGTTATTAGCAATGATGTAATGACATGAATGTATTTAAAAAAGAGTAAATCATCAAAATGGTCCCTGAAAGATTGAGCATCGGTCAGTTTGGTCCCTGAAAGAAGCAAAATTGTAAAAAGGTCCCTGACAGATTGTAACGTCAATCAATATGGTCCTTCTGTTAACCCCAGTTTGTTAAAGTTAACAGAGTTGATGATGTGGCACGTTTTGTGCACAGTCAGCACTAAGAGACTTAAACTCTTCAATAAGGTCCCTGCACAATCAGACTAAAAGATTGTAAACCCATCAAAATAGTCCCCTTCCTTCCTGTGAAACGTCAAAAACGAATTCATCTCCTTCCTCCTATCCCCAAATGGCCCCTGTTTTCACCCTCTTCACTCCCTTCTCCTTCCTCTTCTTCAATAGGGCCTTCTGGAAAACTGGTGTCCCATATATCCTTTAACTGCCTAACGGGTTGGGTTTCCCAAAACTTATGTTTTTTCTAGAGAGAGATTCTTGAACCTTTTGTGCTAGATTATCCAATGCAAGATCACTTTCAGAAGGTGCATTCCCATCTGGGTTGGGATTTTGAGTTTCTTTAGGTGAGCCAGAGGAAGTATTTCTATCAACCATTTGTAATGTTTTCAGAAAGGTAATCTGATCAAAGGCAAACATATACTTATCAATAAACAAATTTGATAGAAGAAAGCAAAGTTTCTAAATGGTCTATTTAGGGGAAACAAGTTGCTAATGTCATACTATGAAATGCAAATTCAATGGAATCACATCCATATTAATTAATGATGATAGGTATTGATTTCCTTGTACCCAATTAATACTTTCTTTTGCAAGTACCAATCCACTTGAGCTATAATGAACTTATACAACGTGCTCTAACACAATGTTTACATGTTTTTTAGAACTACTACTTCAATGGAACCAGTCCATAACTAGCTATGGTCTTTGGTATTTAGAGCTTAATATACTCAAGCTGAAATTGGGCTTGTGAAATCAAGTACAAGACCCCACATATTTGATCTCTTCCATTTGTAACATACAATTCAACAACCTAACCTTTTATTCACTTCTTAGGGAACCAAACAAGAAATCATTTTAAGAAAACATAAAGAAAAAATAAATCTTTAAACTCTATAGAAATGTAAGTGCTAAATCTAATCCCACATCAAGTTGCTTCATATCCCCCTTGGAGCGGACATAAAAAGTGAACTTCTGCCCCATAAACTTTTTCAAAACCACGTACACTAGCCTTAGCATCATTAGAAAGAAACCCCACCAGTTGTGCCAGGCTTGACAGAGCCCATGATCGAATAACAACACTCAAATCAGAACAACGCTTCAACAATTTGCCTCCAAACACCACATCCCCCATGTTAGGCTTGAAGGAGAGGAAGGAGAAGGGAGCGAAGAGGGTTAAAATAGGGGGCGTTTGGGGAGAGGAGGAAGGAGATGAATTTGTTTTTGACGTTTCAGGGGGACTATTTTCATGGTTTTACAATCTTTTAGTTTGATTGTGCAGGGACCTTATTGAAGAGTTTGAGTCTTTTAGTGCTGATTGTGCACAAAATGTGCCACATCATCAACTATGTTAACTTTAACAGACTGGGGTTAACAAAAGGACCATATTGATTGACGTTACAATCTGTCAAGGACCTTTTTACAATTTTGCTTTTTTCAGGGGCCAAACTGATCGATGCCCAATCTTTCAGGGACCATTTTGATGGTTAACTCTTTAAAAAAATTACATTTGTAAGGACGTAAAAGAAAAAAAATATTTACAAGGACTAAAAGTAAAACTCAATCCATTTACAAGGATTAAAAATATATTTTACCCTGATATATATAATCTTATCATATACAACTTAAATAATTATATAAAAGTAAAAAATTGGGTCAATGTATTAATCCAATTCCAATACAAGCCGAGTCACATTAGATTAGTTAAATTTTAGATTGTGTTGGGTGGGACTAAATTTAAGATTTCTTAAAACCTAATTCATACTTCATATTAGTAGATATGGTAAAATTAGTTAAGTTCATCATGCTAGTCTTTCCATTAAATGATGGACTTAGCCCACATTTTACTAGATTTGGGAATCATTTTTGGAGTCCGAATTAAATTTAGGCTTCTTTGCCTGGCCCGTTGTAGTCCATAACCGACATCAGCGCAAGGCCGAATCAAGTTGGTAGCCCGTTTTACTACCTATACATATTAGGTTAATTGGGTTTGCTAGACCCCAATTCATATGATATTTTTAAAATTTTAAAAATAGTAAAACAAAAAAATATAAGATAAAATATTTAAAATTATATACAATTTTAAATATGCATAACTATGAACATAAGACTTTCTAAATATACTCTTATATCTATTAATTTTTTTATTATATATTAAATTTGAATTCTAATGGATATGTCATTTTCATTCTCAAACCAATTAAGTTTTTATGTTGATCCATGTGGCTTTTATTTTATTTAAAAATTATAAAAAATTAAAATGATTCTTATTTATACTTTTATACTTTTATATAAAGGGGATACCAAATGTGTTTCTTATCAATTTATCCAAATAAACGAACCACTTTATTTTAATGCCTAATATATTTTTAAAATAAAAGTAAAAATCTGCTGCTAGATAACATACATATGTGGATCCGTTGCTAGATAACATATCTCCTGATATTAACCTATCAAATTCAAATTTAAACTAATTATCCTCCAATATATTCAATAAAATTATCTTTTAAATTCAAGTTAATTATGCTCTAACTTATATATTAAATTTAAATTAAATCCATAATTCAAATTAATTATTTCTCATATCAATATTGAAATTAAATCTCTAATTTAGGTTAATTATCCTCCGATATCTAAATATAAATATTTAATTTAAGTAATTCGGGCATTGTACGGATATAGTTATAAAAATAAAGTGTATGAATTAATACACATAATTACATATGTATATAAGTATATTAATTTGATATGATATATTTCAATTAAAGTTATGAATTCCAAATTTGTATTCATAAAAAGTTTTGACATAGATAATCCAGAAATTCAGGATTGAAAAAATTTTAAAAATAATATTTAAAAAATAAAATATATAAAATAAAAATTATGATATGCTTATTGTAAAAAATATCTTCTGGTATAGTAAAAATAAGAGAAAAATAGGAGTCTTATGCTGAATAGTGAACACTTAAAAATTGATAATATAATAATTGTGATTAAATGTGTGTTTGATTTAATGTTAATCTGAATAATCGTTACTAAAAGTAACTTTTGACTGAATTCATACTTAAAATGTGAATCTAGTGTAAATCAAACACATCATAAATACTTGATGTGTGAAGTGCAAAGTATTCATTTAAGAATTTTTATTTATTTTTATTTTAAAGTCACTCAAGTATGTTAATAGTAGTACTTAATAGGTGAAATGTTTTAGGAAAAAAACAAAATCAAGAAAGATATGACAAACTGAAAGCAAAGCAAATGAAACCAAATGATAGTATCAAATTCCTGAAATTTCCGCTCTCTTATCAAACTCACCTTAGGAAAAAAAAATAAAGAAAAAAACCTCACCTTAGCTTAGAAAAAATAATAATGTAAAAAATAACAAGTTGCATATAAAAGTAGGTCATGTGACGACACCTATGAGATAAGAGAGATTCTGTATCAAACAGGATGGCATGAATGCGTTTGAAAATGTTGTTGTGGTGGACATACAGTGTTTCGCAATTTCTGAGGCTCCAAGCCCCATTAACAAATATCGTTCATTGCTATAAAGTCTTCTCCTTTTCTTTCTTTATTCTGACTGATCACTAGTAGCTCTAGTATTGTACCTTCCGCTGCGCTTTCTTCTTCATTCTCCTCTACCATCTCTTTCTTCCTTTTCTTTTCTCTCTCCAAAGTCCAATCCAAACCCAACTCCTCGCTTTCTTCATACTTCTGTTCTGGTACTCTTCTTCAACCTCCCCATAATTCATTTCTTCATTTCTGCACTTCTCAAAATTCAAAAAACAAACTTTTTACTGAATTGTTGGTTCTCAAAGCATTTCTTTTTGCTTTCAAGTGAGAATGCAAAGAATTATGAGCTGTGAACTCTTATTGTTCAATTACTTCTCATATTTTCATCTGGGTCTTATTTGATTATGGATTCTACCTTATATTTGATCTTTGATTATTGCTTCTTTCTTTTCCCTCCAACTGTTTATTAATATTGATATTCATTATTGTTCGCCGTCACACATTTCTTTGCCAAATTAAGATATAAAACAAATTAAGGCATAACTAATTTCCAGTTTTTTTAAATTTTTATATTCTATGTTATCATTCCATGTTAGATACCACTACTAACACCTCATGATTCTATCCTCATCACCTATAGCAGGAATTCTGTTTGCTCTGTCTCTTCATATTTTGTATTGAAATATTCTGCTCCTCCTTTTGTGTTGCATGATTTTACATCATTCCATATTCAGTGTTAGTTTTCTAGAACCCTGCCATGGAGAAAAGAAACAAAAGGAAGGGTTTAGATAACACTTTTTTCACTGGAGTCTTCTTCCTAGTTTCATGCTTGAAAATTGTTCTCTCATCATTATCTTTCTTCACAAATCAGTGAAATCACAACTATGATTGGCAATTTGGTATATAGAATTTCAGAAAATAAGCCTGCCTCGCTCTTGCATATTTTCTTTCACTCCTTTCAACATTCCTGTTGAAAATGGAATGTTCTTAATTTTAGTGAACACATTAGATTTGTGTTTGGCATTATGATTTTACTTTTCTTTGTTTGTGCAACATCTGAAATAGCATGGCATGTTATCAGAGACATCAAGATTTTTTTTCTATATTTTTATTTTATTTCCATGCTTAAAGAAATTAAACTATGCTTATTTGTTTTAATTCAGATTCAGATAGGAATGGGAACAAATCTCAGCATTCCCAAAACTGAAAAGTTTTCTGAAGATGGTGAAAATGAGCATCTTAGATATGGCTTATCATCTATGCAAGGGTGGCGTGCAACAATGGAAGATGCTGTAAGTAATCGTGGGAAAAGTTGCTTGTCTATTAAATTGAAAATCTTGTCTCCTGAAATCTGAAAAACTAAATAGCTGGAACCCCCCCCCCCCCCCCCCCCCCAATGTCTTGAACCAGTAGTGATAGAGTAGAAGTATGCTATGTTTTGTCAGCCAACCCTGATTATAAACAATATTTTACACTTAAACTGTGTCCATTTGTCTTTCTACTTGCATGGGAAGGAATACAATTTTTTGCACCAGGATTTCTTTTCCCAATTTGTTAAAATGTTCTTATGATACATGGATTGGCAGATACTTTTAATGACACTGGTTTATGGATCAGCAGGCCACTTCTCGCAAATGAACATGCAATTGTGTTTTTGGGAAATTATCTGTTCGTTTTGGTAAATAGACAGGAGGAACTAGCATTTTATGTCATACTAGCATTTATTTCTTGTGTGAAGAATGGATTTTTCTTATATATTATATGTATACAATTCACAGTTTACACTGCAAGTTTCTTTAGAGCTTCTATACTCCATAGTTCTGGTAGAATTGTAGAAACAAATAAATACATCTTATCAAAAAGTGCGAGTCCTAAAATTTCTTGAAATTTTGAGCTCTCTGTTGGGGACTACTTTCAATAGTTTCTGATAACTGTTGTGTCTTTGCATGACACTCTGTTGTTTTAGTGTACTTCATATTTGAGCTATGCTTAATGTGTTTGATTGGGAGGTGGCAGTGTTGTTGGGGGATTAAAAGATGTCATTTTATCATTTGTTTTCAAAAAATTGGTCCAATGAATTGTGTTTTCTGGAATATGCGTGCATACCGTTAATTATGCATTTAATTGTGTATTTTGCAACTCATTTCATTGTATTTGTATTTCTTAGATTGTTTTTAGTTAAACCATTACTATGCTGTTGACATTTTCATTCTCTTTTCTTTTGTCAGCATGCTGCACATCTTGATCTGGATGCATCCACTTCGTTTTTTGGTGTTTATGATGGTCATGGAGGTAAGATGTAAACAAGTATGGCTATTTTGAAGGATGGCTGAATGCCAGTTTTCCTAGTTTGTTGCAGGTGTCTTATATGCATGTTAGAATTACTTGTCTTACTTCTGCTGTTTCATTTTTCTCTTTTGAATATACCCTCCTATCCCCCCTCACCCCTATTATAGGAAAAAGATAATTAGGATATGATATATTCTAAAAGGTAAGAGATAGTAAAACAAAAAGTTAGATAAAAGAGGAAAAATACAGATGACTCCTTAAAAACAGAAGACTGAGGCAGCAAAGTTCTCCAATTTTTCTGAATATTTCCCAGAGAGACGCATTTGCAAAAACCATATTCCTAATTGTACAATTTTCTGTTTCATTCTTTAAATAAAGTTTCTTCTTTTTATATTGAAAGTCATCTAGTTAACTTTTGTGTTACTTGATTGTCACCAGTTATTTCAATATTTGAAGCACAATTTAAAGTCATTTCTCAATAATTAATTATTATACTTTAATTAGGGTATGTGGAAGTGGACTAAAACTTGTAAAACATGTTGAATACCTTAATATAGTGCATATTCCCATACCTTTATTGAAATCAAACCCAACAAGCTTCCATCTATTGTTAATTGTTTTTTCTGCGTGCCTCAAAATTGTTTCTGTGCTTATGTAATATGTTCTATATATCATATCACATTCTACTTTTCTATTGCTTATTTTTTCAAACAAATATCTGTTGGTTCACCTTTTAGACCATTTTCTGGTTGAAATTGTATAGCTCATGTACATCAATGCTTCTCTACTTCTTGCCTTAATTTTTTAATTAATGATGGGGTGTACATACGTCTGCTACAAATATCAATGATCCCTGCCAGGGAAAGAGAAGAATACTATAGAAATTAGGTGTAGTTTTTGTAATCAAGAATATGTTATGGATGCTCACTTTACCCCAAAATTTTCAGGTAAGGTGGTTGCAAAGTTTTGTGCCAAATATCTTCACCAACAGGTGCTTAGGAGTGAAGCATACACAGCTGGAGATGTTGGAACCTCTCTTCAGAAAGCATTTTTCAGGTAGATAAAAAAAAGAGGGCCCATTGTGTTTATTTAAATACTAAAGGTGGTTCCTCTGTCATGTATTCAGCAATTCTTGACCAAGATTGGTTTCATGCTTGCATGCAGCCAAATTTTGTACAATTTAATGTCTCAAACTTCCTTTTGATCATCAGATAATTTTTCAGATTTGTAACATACTAATATTTATTCTAGAATGTGGTTCTATAATATACAGAAGGGGTGTTGTTTTTCACACTAAAAAAGGGGGTGTAAGTACCTATGCTCTTACTAAGTAGTCCCATAGAGATGTTCATTTTTTGTAGTTGTGAGTTGTGGCCCACTAGTTAGTTGCTGGTCATGGTTTTAGCATATTTTTTAATTTATTGCTTTTCATTAAAATTTAAAAATTAAAGAGTATACGTGACGTTTGGCGTTGTATCATCTGTCTACTGATGACATTGATATTATAGAAGAAAAAGTGATCACTAGTTCCTCGTTCATACATTTTTTCTCTCACTACACCCATCACCTATAACACCAAACAACAATAACAACAAGCCTTTATTTTCTCACTACACCCATCACCTATAACACCAAACAACAATAACAACAAGTAAGCCTTTTCCCACTAGGTGGGGTTGGCTACATGTATCATCCAATGCCATAAGGTTCTGTCATGTATTAAATTAAAAAATAGACCATTTACATCTAAATATCTCTTAATGGTTTGACCTATAGTTTTCCTTGGTCTCCCTCTCCCTCTAACTATTGAACTATCCTCCATTGGAACTATCACCTAAAACACCAGAAGAAAAAACGAGTTATGAACTATCATTTTTGTTATTATGCAGAATGGACGAGATGATGCGTGGCCAAAGGGGATGGAGGGAATTAGCGGTCTTGGGTGATAAGATAAACAAGTTTAATGGAATGGTAGAAGGATTGATTTGGTCCCCACGAAGCAGTGATAGTAAGAAGGACCAAGGTGATGGTTGGGCCTTTGAGGAGGTAGGTACGAGATTAGAAGAATACTTTAACTTCTACATTTCAGCATCATAGCTTTCATGGGAAATACTTGGTCTGTTAATGTCTGCCATATTTCTTTTTAAATGAAGAAATATCACGTCCATGGATTATATGGTTACGTTTCTCCAGATGTGTTGGTTTTCTGTGTGCATATAAAATTATTATTTTCTTTGCATCTCCCTTTTTTTTGGTTTCCTTTTGCTGGCAGTCTGTAATTTGATCTTTCATGTTGTAAGCAGGGGCCTCATTCTGATTTTGCTGGACCAACTTCAGGAAGTACTGCCTGTGTTGCGATCATTAGAGACAACGAACTTTTTGTAGCAAATGCTGGTGATTCCCGCTGTGTAATATCTAGGAAGGGTCAGGTAACTTCAGAATGGAAAATTTTTGGATTTCTATCATTTTAACTGCTGGTATGGACATAAATGTAGTTGTGTTTTTTTTTATAACTCACTACATAGTACATTGAGAAACAATGCATGACTCTTAATTTGAAAGGTTAATTCATTAAGGAAACTTCTTGGAATATACAGAAAATTGTGTAGGTCTCTTCCTCTTGTAGGCTAATATGTTAAGTTTTTAAGTAGCAGGTCTTGCGGATAATTACATATATTTTTCTGACCATAGCTTTCTTCTACAGGCATACAATTTGTCTAGAGACCACAAACCTGATCTTGAGATTGAGAAGGAAAGAATCTTAAAAGCTGGTGGTTTTATTCATGCAGGACGAATTAATGGGAGTTTAAATCTAGCAAGAGCTATAGGTAGTTTACCAACCAACAAGTGAGCTTTTACAAATGTTAATTTGAGCTTGCTTTTTTTAATTTTCACTTGATTGAGTGGCCTGGGCCTCTGCACCTTTAGCAAGGCATATCCATGAATTTGTGAACATGATAAATGATAATTTAAGTGCACCAAAAATAAAAGGAAATTTTCTATTATTTTATTTTGTATGCTTTATTTAGGTTCTATACAAGCAAGAGGAGGTTGTTCTGTATGTGGATTGGTTTCAAATTGCATACTTGAGATTTCAAATACATACCTGTTTCTTCTCAACACTAATTTCTTTGTGATGATGCATATATTAGGGATTTTGGGAGGTGGGTGGGGTGGATTGGAGATGGTTTCTATAGTTTCCATTCAATATGTTTCAATATTCTGCAGGTGACATGGAATTTAAGAAGAATAGATTTCTTTCTGCTGAAAAACAAATAGTGACTGCCAATCCAGATATAAACATTGTAAGTTTGTTCCCTATGCAAATCAGCTTATTCTGTAAGTGACATTTACCGCAATTTCTCAATTGCAATGTGATAGAATCAATAATAAAATGCTTGGTCAAGAGTCTCAGTATTTACTACTATTGTAAGTTTTCAAATTTTTGCAATGATCTGTTATGACTGATGGTTTTGTTTTTGACGTTTTATCATAGGTTGACCTTTGTGATGAAGATGAATTTTTAGTGCTCGCTTGTGATGGCATATGGTATGCTTTCTATGCTTTCATATCCCCATAATAATTCTTAATGTTATCATGTATTAGGAAGATATCATGGTCATTTGCGTTATTAAGATGTAATAGTTGATGGGATTTTTATTTAAAAGCACACTAAGCAGTCAATATCATGCATGTTCTTTGTGGCACAGGAAAAGCTTCTTGTTTCATGCCTATATGAGCAAATTAAACTTACATTAAGTTTAAAAAAAATTGTCCCTAATTTCAGCAGTTACACAGAACTGCTCTATTCTCAATTTTAATCAACCAGAGAGTCTAAACACCACAGGTGTATACCCAGTGCATAGGTCAGTGTTAGATTACTAAAACATTGTTAACTCATAGGTCAGATGGCCCCTGCACACTGCCTTCAACTTCCTCTTTCTCTATTTTATTTTGGAGTTGGGGTGGGGGGAGGTAAATGTCATGTCATGTCATGAAAATTCTTGAGTAATTGATTTATTTCCTTCTTACTGGCTAATGTTTCAGGGATTGCATGTCAAGCCAACAATTGGTAGATTTTGTACGTCAAGAACTGCTTATGGTGAGTTCTAAGTTATAACATTTTATTAATAAGATGGAAAAGTATTCAATTAATAATTAGCTGTTATTGTTATCCAGAGATGTGCTTTCTTTTATCAGCCCAAAGATATGCTTATTGATGATATTTAATTCCATACTTAGTACTAGTTTTTTTCTTTTTTCTTTTTTTTCAAACCATGTATGGAGTTATGGGGTGTGACTATAGTCTGACTCTGTAGGTTAATATTGTGCACTTGCATTTTATATTCAAGTGGCATTTCTACTTGGTCAATGATTCAAGTTATTATTTGAATCTACTTTGGCTGATCTCTGAAACAGATGTTTTGACATGATACTATTTATCCCACAGGAAACAAAACTTTCTGCTGTTTGTGAAAGAGTATTAGATCGGTGTTTGGCACCATCAATTGCTGTTGGTGAGGGATGTGATAACATGACCATGATCTTGGTGCAGTTCAAAAAACCAGTACAGTCCAATGCACCTGCTCAAGAGCAATCCTCTTCAAATGAACAAGCAAGACTGGAGAGTAGTGCAAGTTAGAAGGTTTTGGGTAGCAACACTACACACATGTATTGTATAATGTGGATAGAATGCATGTTGATGGTCATTTTCACTTTCTATTAGCATTGTATAACCCCACATCTTTTTCTCTGTTTACTTTTTGCACCTAGAGTATATTCTGCTTGTTCAATAAGCGGCTCTAATTGTCAGTGTCTATAGTTACTAGCTTTAGCAACAATCTGCAGGCATTTTGAGATGATTAGCTACTTGCTACTTGTTAATTGCTGGGATTCTGGTTCCAAGTTAGAATATTGTATATATATATATACATATATACCTAAAAAAATGACCTTGTTATGTGACGGTCTAATATGGTAGGATTTAAGGGAAGCTGAAATTGAATTTTCATGAATAAAAAAAGAAACAGAAATTCTATTTTGGACTGGCAATGAAGGAAACTATTGAACAAAAAACAGAAATTTTTTGTGCTGTTGTTTTTTTTTAAAAAATAATGTTCTGCCCCCTCTGTTTTAATTTATAAGGTACCATTTAAAAGTTTTTTGTATTTTTCATTATAAGTTATTTTGCAATTTCAATGTTGTATTTATTACTATTTTCTTTATGTGTCTTTATTAATTTTAATGTATTTATAACTTTCAAATAGTAGTGAAGTTAGTAATATTAAATAAGGGTAAAATTAGAAAGTTAAACTATTTTTTAAAATTTCAATAAAAAAAACTAGTTTTAACCACTTTTATTGGTATGTATGATTAATTTTTTTAAAAAAACTAAAGATTTATTTTCATTTTGGTCCCTCTATTTTTCTCATTTTGTGATTTTGGTCCCAATTTTTAATTATGTAAATGTGATCCAACTGTTAAATGACAATGTACTTTTTTTTTACATTGACAATGCATGCCTTTTTAATTTTAAACAGTCCTTCTAACAAATGTCCTAAAGATATTGGTTAAGAAATCAATTTTTTGACAAAAAAAAATCAATATATAAAAGGTTTTAATTAGAAATCATGATACTTCATTTGTAACATTAAGTGTTGTATAATACAACAAAAATTTTTATTTTTGGTTCTTTAATCAATGTTTTTAGAGCATTTGATAGCATTTTCCAATCTTTAAAATAATTACTACCTTTAAGCCTTTTAATAAGAAATAAATGACAAAATCATCAATACCAATAAAAGTATTGAAATGAATTAATTTTAATTAATTATGTCATAAATTAAAATTTATTTTAAAAATACTCATAATATTAATTGATTACAATATAACTAAAAATTTAAATAAAAACATTTAAAAGACAAATAGACTATTATATAGAAATTGTTAATGTATTTCTTAATTAAACTTTTAAAATTTTAAAAAATACAAAGAATGAGAAGAGCTTCAAACCATATGAATAGTATTAGATACAAAGAAATTTAAACTTTCTCTAAATTTTTATTAAGTATTTAAAAAAAAATTAAAAAGGTCACATAAATTAATGAGAGTACTCCTTTAAAAATCAAATTTAATCCTATTTGATGTTAGGTTAGAAAACTACACAACAACTTTATGGGAAAATTAGCAGTACCAATGGGATCTTACCACAGAACCAGTATGCAATCTAATGGTGGATACTGTACTCTCAAAATTATGAAGGTCAAGCTGTAAAGTGTGCGCAAAGGCTGATTTTGATATGGCTCTTACTTAGAAATTACGCCCTCCGGTCCTATTTATGTCTTATTTATAAGAATCTTTTTTAAGGTGTACTTTGATCCTTTTTATAAAAACTTTTTCAGATTATCTCATGCATTAATTATTATTTGATAAAAATACCCCATTAGTGGAGGTAGGTGAGTGATTAATTAGTAGAAAGAGTAGACACGATTGAGTAGTTAAATAATATATTTTTTATTATTTATTAAATTAGAGTTCTTACTTTAAATGTGATACACCTTTAAGCAAATGAAATTCTCGTGTTAATTGATGTAATATTTCTATTTTATTTTGAATTTATTATAACACATAAATGCTATTATCTTGAAATTTAAATAAAATCTTATTTGATTTTTATAAATGTTATTGTTGGATTTTTTTGGATATTATTTTACTTTAAGTTAAATTTAAAATATTATTATTTTTAAATTCAAATCATAAAAATATTTTTTTTATCTGTCTATTATTCACTTTTGAATTTTTTAGATTTTTTATTATTACGAACTCTCTCATTAAATTTTTTTAAAATATTCTCATAATGTCTTTAAAATATCAACAATATTGATTCAAGTTTTACATGATTATTCTCTTCGATTAAAGTTTCGATATCTTTCGTATGGAGGATATCGTGATTTATAAATAAAAAGAACCTCTTTAAAAACAACCTAACCTTGTGCAACCATATACAAATCTTTTCTAAATCTCATGGTGAAATTAAAAAAACAATTAAAAGTGAAAGTGCTCGGGTTCAGTTATAGATTTCATGTAACGTAAAAAACAAAGCAATAAAGAAAAGATCTTGTTAACATAAATTTAAGACTTGTGTTATTTTTTTTTTTTTTTGACGTCTAAGACTTGTGTTATTAAACTTATATAAGTGCGCGCAAAAATTTCATTGATAAAACATATTTTTACGTTAAAAATATAAAAATGAAATAAATATTTTTTTAAAATAATTATTTTTATATTCTCAAAATTAGTTGTAAAGATACTGAATATAAAAAAGGAAGATACTTAAGTATTTTACGAGATTTCCCTTATATTTCTCATTCTCAATCAATCTAAAAGGGAGATTACCTTCAACTTTAAACAAATTAATAGTAACGATAAGCACAAACATTTATCATCTCCATTACCTCTACACATTCGTTCAATTCAAAGTAGATAACTTACCTCTTTCCAATACCCTCTCCATCTAATGATAACCTTCTTAGGCCACGCTAAATCTATCCAGTTTGTTGGAAGAAAAATAAAATAAAAATCATACACAAAACAGATACAACGAAGGCATCTAGAAGATATATCATTATGTATTATTGTTCTCCAACCCCACCTCTTCTATATAAAAATGTTTTCTTCTTCTACTTCCCACTTTCCCCTCTTTTGTTTTCACTCAGACTTTTGAAGCAAAAGGACCCTCCTTTTTTTTTAAAGTGATGATCACTTTTTCCTTTTTAAATAACTTTTTACTTTTTTTTTCTTGATTAAAATTTGAGTGATCGGATTGAAAATTTTTAATTGAAAAGAAGTCAACAACATCTTTGAAAATTTTCAACGAAAATTCATTCCATTCCATTGAAAAATCGGAATTAAGGAATAAAGATGAAAAGAGGTCCCGTTAATTCTCGTCAATCTCATAGTACATTGAAAAATTCGAAGCTTAACCCCAGACACAAGTTTCTATTGGAAGATTACTTAGAGGTACAAAAGGTTAGTGTCACTTTTTTCTATACTTTTAGGATTGAATAATTTGATGGTTTTGATGTGTAAATTGGTTTGATTTTAGTGCCGATGTTATGTTAATTGATAATTCATTCTACGACTATTAACCATTGGTTTTCCGAGAATGATCATGACACTTGTGTTTGCTTTCAGTAACAAAGCATGTGTTTTCTCTTATTTTATTTATTTAAAATCTAGGGATATATTGTTTAAAATTAATGATGGTTGAGTACAACAAGACATGGTATAGTATATGACAGGTCGTAGGTTCGAACCCCCACTCCTTCCCTTGGGATGAGGTAAAACCTAAATACTTCTGAAAATGCTCTTTGAGCCTGGAGGCATTCCCTGTCTTGGACAGGGCATCATCCTCTCACCCTAAATTTTTTTACCAAAAAAATTAATGAGAAGATAATGTTTATCCTGGGTTTTACCGAAAGGAAGAAGTTCACTTGTAAATTATAAGGGTTTACTATTTTCTTTGAATTTATGGTTGTATTTTAGGATTAATACCTAAATGTTTACAGAAAATTATGACAATGTAACAGGAGAATGTTTCTAAGAAAAAGAAATTGCAATCGGTAAAGCAGAAGCGAGAGATGCTTTTAGATGAAGTTCGGTATGAGACCATTCATAGTTCATCTCATTGTTCTTATGTTTTCTTCTATTGTATAATTCTGACCAGTGCATTCTGATTTCAGGTTTTTGAGGCAACGACATAAATATTTAACAAAATTACAATCTGCCAAGGTTAAACCAGAACTTAGTCCTCACAAAAATGCAAATATTGTACATGATGTGCCCATTAGGAAGGAGAGAAATTACATTGCTAGTGAGGTATTGACTTTACTTAATTAAAACCCCAAGTTGCTATTTTCCATAACGAAACTAAATTTATTTGAATGAAAATGAAAATTAAAGTCCACTTCTTTAATGCAGACTAACAAAGAACAAGAAGGCAATAGGAAGGAGGAGCTTGTGTGGAAGACAGGGAGTCCAAAAAAAACTGTGAATTTCATAAACAGTGCAGAGAAAAGTGGAAAGAGGAAAATATCATGGCAAGATAAGGTAGCTTTGATGATATGAAACTCCTCATGAATGGGGGAGAAACAACTGAGTTTTGCTACATATCATCTTTTGCACTATGGTATGAAATTGCAAAAGGAAATTTTAAAGTTTTGGATAAGATACCAATATATTTTAAAATATACATACTAGTTGTAGTTGATTATTGTTGTGGCTTGAAATTGTCCAGGACCTTTGACTAAGTAATGAAATATAGGTTTATTTTCTAGTTAGACTTTACACCCAATGCATATATAGCAATCAACTTTATATCAGTAGATGGCCCTAGTCTGCTTATTTTGTTCATTAAATGGCTCACAAGAAGATAGTTTTGTGTGGATTATATGTAGAAAATTGTTGATGTAATGTAACATTATTCTCTGCACATAACTAAAAATAAATCTAATTAAGTACTAAAAAAGAAGTGGGTCAATTAAATTATACCTCAATTTCAGAAGCAATCCAAGTAATTAGAGCCTTTGGTGTCTAGTCATTGCAAGTAGTTCTGTTTTGTAAAAGGGACGAGTAGATTCTGTGGAGCGTTAAATCTGCATTAGAATCTCTCCCCAACTTCACTATTTGAAGGGGATATACTTTCATCAATCTAAGAGGGGACTGAAATTATCATTTTTTATTTTCCTTTCATGGTCTATTGGTCCAAGAAATGTCTTTATAGAGTTAATATTGTTCTGGGATAGAACTCGAACCTGGGTCTGAGTCTGCAGGGATGAACTCGGATCTGGATCTGGGTTGCTGGAGTTCCTATCCGAGTTGAACCCGGGGGTGTACCTGCAAAGGGACTCCGACGCCCAAGTCAGATATGTAAAACAATCAAAGTGATTGACTAAGTAAGATTGTGCACCTTATGATCTGTTAATGATCTCTATTTATAGGGGTTTTCCCTGTATAAATATGGTAAGTGGGCATAAATATAAAAGGAGTAAGTTTAGCAGATACAATCATATAATTATGGATATCATAATTATATATCATATATTTGAGGATATCATAATTATATATCACATAATTATGGATATGATGATTATGTTATGTATGGGCCATTGTGATTACTGGGCCTTAGGTTTAGACCGTAACAGAAGCCCTCCAGCTCTGGTCGACTTTGACGAAGTTGACTTTGAGCTCAAGTATTTTCCTATGTTATACTCGGGACGACTTTATTCGTTCAGGACGGCTTCATTCGTTCAGGACGACTTTGTGGCTTATAACTCACTTGGGAGCTTCCGTTCGAGACGAGATGGGTTTTAGTCATTCCTTTGTTGATACAATGGTTCGAGACGAGTCTCCCATTATGTGTATAAGCTCGAGACAATTCTTATTCGCGGTAATCCGAGACGAGTTTCTAACTGATGTACCGCTGCGACGTTTCATTTTTTCTGAAACGTTTCAGTTCCTTGTGACGCTTCGTATCCCATGTGACGTGTCCCTTTCGGATAGGATCGCTACGGTTCTACTTCTTGGGCCGTTGGTGGTTACAGGCATTTTCGGTCCTATAAATAGGTGGTGGTGATGATAATTTCATCATTTTGCTTCAAATCTTCTCTGAATTTTCCCCGTTTGTGAAACTAATCTCGGAATTCCGAACCGACTTTGCGCAGCGACTTGTACTCAGAATCCGTCTATCAGGTATTTCTCTTCCTTTTATTTATTCATTTTGTGCAAATGAGCGATAGTGAGTCTTTGGAGGTTTTGTCCGGGAAACCTGAGTCATGGGTGTCTCGGAGTCGGTCGTCTAGTGGGGATAATGATGAGGGTTTTAGTCCCGATGTAACCGAGGTGCTGAGACGAAGGAATATGGCCTCTGGGGGGGTTGTTAGGGATGAGATGGATAGATCTTTGGTGAAGTCCGAGTCGGATTCATATGATAGTATTTTTGATTGGCCTGAGTCGAGTGTTGATCGTCTCGGTTCTGATAAGGGTAGTTGTTATAGGCCTCTGCAGGTGTTGAGATGGATGAGGCTCGTGATGTAGATTACTTTATGCCTGTGTGGGCAGATAGGTATAGATGGGTGGACCCGGAGGTCCTTGGTACGTGTTCCTTGTATAGACTCGGATGTCCGGAGCACAGTCAGGAGCGTCTTTTCGACTTGGAAGTGTTTGGGACAGCCGAGATGAAGGAAAATTATCATGTCGTGATTCCACCACGGGGGAGCCGGGTTTGCCATCTTTCAGAAACCAATACCCTTTTTTTATACACATATGATTTTCTTCATTCTAAAGAAAAATTAAGGTTGCCTTTCACCCGCTTCAAAGAGAGGGTTTTAATGTATTTGACCTGTGCACCCTCACAACTGCATCCCAATTCGTGGGCGTTCATCAGATGTTTCCAGTTGATAATGGTCGAGTTTGGCTTCACTCCTTCTGTGAAACTTTTCTTTCATTTTTTTCAAGTGTTGAGGAAGCATCCCAATGGTAAGAAGACCGAGACTCTAAAGAGTTGGATTTCATTGAGGGGGTTTAAGGATCGCAAGTTGATAACGCCTTATACTGAGTCGGCCAA
Organism: Sesbania bispinosa; assembly: GCA_026901365.1. Classification (NCBI taxonomy): domain Eukaryota; kingdom Viridiplantae; phylum Streptophyta; class Magnoliopsida; order Fabales; family Fabaceae; genus Sesbania; species Sesbania bispinosa. Next base: position 182,063 of record QLOH01000911.1, on the reverse strand, counting down.
GAGGGGGAACATTACCTTTAAGCAAGATTTTTTCCAGGTGCAAGCGGCTAAGGGTGTTAAGCCGTTTTGGGAGGAACAATCGTCTAATACTCCCAAATTTCCTATTTATTGGAATGAGAGGCATTACGATAAGAAGTCGTCTGACTATGAAGTGGACGAGTCGGCGCTATCCCCACAAGATACGACCGTAAGGAAGTTGTTGATGGAGTCGGTCCAGGAGTGTGGGGTATTTTCTAGTAACAAAATACTAGATGGTCCGACTCGTAATGTCGGTTCAAGAATTGGTGAGGTTTTGTGTTTATTTTTCTTCTTGCTTGGTTTTGTCTTGTAGTTTTCCTAACATGTTATGTTTCCTTTTTGTTGGTTCTGTAGCATCGATGGCCAACGCAGCTTTGAGACAACTGAGGGCCTTGCAGAATGCTAACAATAACCAGCAGGGGGAACTGAATGTTGACATTGACTTCATCTGTGATGCTGGCGTTGGTGGGTCGGGAACACAGCCCGTGTTGAATGATGATGTCGGTCATGTTCATAATGATGCAACACATGGTAGTGGTAATGAGGAGGTTCCTCCCTAGAAGAAGAAGAAGGCGGCTAAGCACAAGAAGAGGCAGAGGGTTGAGGAGTCTTCTAGGGAGTCCGGGATTAAACTTTACAACTCGGAGTGCGAGTTGGACACGCCTGAGATGGATCACATTTTGTACAACCCTTTCTTAAAGGCGGTTCATGATAACGTCCCGGTGGCCGAGCATCTCTATGATGTAGAGCGCCAAAGTCTTCAGCATGCCTCTTTTTTGAGGTAGTTACGATTGGATGTCATGTCGGCTTATGACCGGGTTAATGCGGCTTTGGAGGCGCGTACCACAGAACGGGACAAGGCCTTAGGGGACGTGAAGACTGCTCAAGAGGCCTTTGACAACGAGAAAAAGGAAAAGGTCAAGTATAAGGGTTTCTACAAGTCGGTCAAGGAAAAGAACAAGACCCTTGAAGCTGAGATCACTCAACTGAAGGCGGACTTGGAGAAGTTGCGGGTGGCTCCCCCGGCGTCCCGGATGACAGAGGCGGAAGTAACTGAAATATTGAAGAGTAACTTGCAGAAGGCTCAAGCCAAGTTCAATCAAGAAAAAGGTCGACCTTGTGAAGTTATCGGAGCAGATCCCGATCGCTTCCTTTGCAAATGTTGTGGCTCAACTGGGGGTAGTTAATCTCGGCTTGAAGGTGGAGGGGACCTCAGCTACATTTGAAGTCTTCAAGGGTCAAATCTGTAGGGTCGACGTGGAGCGAAAGGTTTATATTGTCGTCTCGTCCGGTGAAGAAGTCGGCCCTTATGAAGAATAAATGTTCTTTTAACTTGTTTTGTATTTTGGATGTTTGTATTTGTCAATGACGATATCCCTATAGTGGGACGACTTATATGTACTTTGTGTTGTATGACTTTTTGGTTCGATTATGCTTCCTGTGATAATACTTGGGAATTTTAGATATGCTTGTAACATTTTTATATCATGTCGAACCTCGTTGCGTTTATATACGCTTGTAATGCTTTTCATATTATGTCGAACCTCGTTGCGCTTTTAACGTTTAAGTACGCTTGTAACGCTTTTTTATATTATATCGAACCTCGTTGCGCTTTTAATGTTTAAGTACGCTTGTAACGCTTTTGAATGGTATTGGTGTTGTTGAGTCGACATGCTCTTCGCATTCGTAGGGATGTGGTATTCCCGGTGTCCGGGTCGACAAGTTGTATTTAGTGTAGGATGCTTTTCGCATCAACATAATTTATTGAGTAAGAGGTTGTGTTCTGGGACCAGGATACTCTTCGTATCTGGTTTTCAATCTGATGAATTTCTAATAGGTTCCTAAAATTCCTAAAGTTCCTAACTTTGAGTTTGTTTACATTTCCTATGAATAGTAGGTCTTGAGCTTGTCCGAGTTCCAGAATCTTGGGACGAATTTCCCTCCGAGTGTCTCAATCTTGTATGCTTCGTTCCCAGTTGACTCGGTTACCCTGTAGGGTCCTTCCCAGTTTGCAGCAAGTTTTCCTTGAGCTGCGTTTTTATTGCCAATGTCGGCTCTGCGCAAGACTAGGTCTCCGGGTTGGAAACTTCTGGCCATTACTTTGGAGTTGCGTCGGGTTGCGAGGCGTTCCTTTAAGGTTGAATCTCGGATATGCGCCACCGCCCGGGTTTCATCGAGAAAATCCAGCTCTTCAAGTATGGCTTTATCATTGGTTTCTTGATTGAAGTTTTCTACTCATCAACTCGGCTCTCTAATCTCGACTAGGATGAGCGCTTTAGTCCCATATGTGAGGCGGAAAGAAGTTTCGTTGGTGGACGACTGTGGAGTGGTCCGATATGCCCAGAGCACATGGTCGAGCTGCTCCACCCAGTTACCTTTGGCATTGTCTAATCTGCGTTTAAGGGCTTTGAGGATGACTTTGTTTGCAGATTCAGCCTGGCCATTGGTTTGTGGATGCTCAACCGAGGTGAAGTGGTGCTTTATCTTTAATCCCGCTATGAGCTCCCTGAATCTTTTATCTGTGAACTGGGTTCCATTGTCCGTGATTACGGATTGTGGAATCCCAAACCGGGAGACGATGTTCTTGTAGAAGAACTTCTGGACCTTGGTGGATGTGATTGTGGCAAGGGGTTCTGCTTCAATCCATTTGGTGAAGTAGTCCACTGCTACCACTAGGAACTTGACCTGTCCTAGGGCTGGGGGGAAAGGACCGAGTATGTCAATACCCCATTGGTGGAAGGGCCATGAGATCGACATGGTGGTTAACTCGGAGGAGGGTTGATGGTGGATGTAGCTATTTCTCTGACATACTTCACATTTTCTGACATAATTCATGGATTATTGGGCCATAGTCGTCCAGTAGTATCCAGCTCTAAGGGATTTCCTTGATAGTGATTTTCCTCCTTGGTGATTCCCACAACTACCTTCATGTAACTCGGCCAAAATGTACTGGGCCTCGTTATCTTCAACACATTTGAGTAAGGGGGCTGAGAATCCCTTCTTGTATAGCTTATCTTTGATGATTGTGAACCGGGATGCTAGCCGTCTCAGTTTTCTTGCTTCCTTTTTGTCTTCTGGAAGTTCTCCTGTTGAGATGTAAGACTTGATGGGGGTTATCCATGACTCAGTTTTCTCAATTTCCAGGATGGCTGTTTCTGAGATCTTTGGGGTCGAGACGACTTCTTGTAAGACTGATTTGTTGTTACCCAGTTTTTTAGTACTTGCCAACCTAGAGAGTATGTCAGTTCTGGTGCTTTCAGCTATTGGGACGTGCTGGAAGATGATTTCCTCAAATCTGTCGCTTGACGTTTTCACCTTCTCTAAGTATCTTTGTAGTAGTGGTTCTTTTGCTTGGTACTCTCCTTTGATCTGAGATACCATTAACAGTGAGTCACTGCACACCAGTACTTTCTTGGCTCCAACCTATTTTGACATTATTAAGCCGGCTATGCATGCTTCATATTCTGCCTGGTTGTTAGAGGTGGGGAATTCGAAATTCAGAGGTTTCTCAATGCAAACTCCATTAGGCCCCTCCAATACTATCCCGGCTCCTGGGCCCTTTTTATTGGAAGAACCATCTACAAAGACGGTCCACTCGGAACTAGGGGTGTGTTCAGGGGGGTCATCTCAGCAACAAAGTCAGCCAAGATCTAGCTCTTGAGGGTAGTACGACTTTCGAAGCTAATGTCGAACTCGGACAGCTCTAGTGACCAAGTTGTCATTCGCCCAAAAAGATCAGGTTTGTGGAGGACTAGCCTGAGGGGCAAGTCGGTTCGAACCGTGACTTTATGCCCTTGGAAATAGTGCCGCAGCCTGCGGGCGGTGGTTAAGACGGCCAGAGCAGCCTCTTTAAGTCTTTGGTATCTCAACTCAGCTCCCTGAAGTGCTTTGCTGATGAAGTAAATGGGATAGTGGTTGCGTCCTTCTTCTTTGATTAAGACGGAACTTATGGCTTGATTGGTTATGGAGATGTAGAGGAAAAGATGCTCCCCTGGAGCCGGTTTGACCAATATGGGGGGATTTTCTAGTGTCTGCTTGAGATGCTGGAAGGCGGCTTCACATTCATTGGTCCAGGTGAAGGACTTTCCTTTTCGAAGGAGTTGGAAAAATGGGACGGAGGTTGTGGCCGCCTTAGGGATGAATCGGCTGAGGGCAGTGATTCTCCCGTTAAGTTGTTGGATTTCCTTGATGCAAGTCGAACTTTGCATTTCCAACACAGCTTTACATTTTTTTTGGGTTGGCTTCTATGTCCCTGCTGGTAAGGAGGAATCCAAGGAAGTGTCCTGATGGCACGCTGAAGGAGCACTTAAGGGGATTGAGCCTCATGTTGTATCTTCTAAGGCGGTCGGAGACTACCTCTAAGTCGGCTACATGGTCATCTCCATCAGAGGTTTTGGCTATGATATCGTCTATGTAGACTTCAACAGTTTTCCCCATCATGTCCCCAAAGACTCTGGTCATCATTCTCTGGTATGTTGCGTCGACATTCTTCAAGTCGAAGGGCATCATCATGTAGTACTAAATGCCTTTGTCAGTGATGAAAGTCGTCTTCTCCTCATCATCTGGGTCCATTGGAATTTGGTTGTAGCCTGAGTAGGCATCCATGAAGGACAACCAATGGTATCCTGATGAATTGTCAACCAGTTGGTGGATGTTGGGGAGTGGAAAGGGGTCTTTAGGATAGGCTTTGTTCAAGTCTGTGTAGTCTACGCACATCCTCCACTTTCCATTTGACTTCTTCACAAGGATGACATTGGAGAGCCAAGTGACGTATTTGCATTCCCTGATGAAGTTGGCTTTAAGGAGCTCTTCCACTTGTTGGTTCGTTGCCTGTTGTCTTTCAAGGTCGATTTTCCTCTTCTTCTGAGCAACCGGCTTAACTTTGGGGTCAACAGATAACTTGTAGCCGCAAAAGTTTGGGTTAAAGCCTGGCATGTCGGCTGAGGTCCAGGCGAACAAGTTTGAGTTTTGGTGAGTAGCTCCTTCAATTTTTCTTCCATAGTGGGATCCATGTCACGGCCGATTTTGGTCGTCTGTTCAACAGTAGTTCCAATCTGGAAAGTTTTTTGTATTTGCAATTGGCTCTATTCTATCTCGCCCTTTTGCGTCAATCTCGGCTCTAGGGTCGAGATCGATCATGAGGACCTGTCCCCTGGGTGGTAGCTTTTCTTGCTGTGATGTGGGCATGGTGGTTAGGGCGACATTGTAACACTTCCTTGGCTCTTTGCGGTCTCCTTGGATTGTGATCACCTTGCCATCTCGGCCTAGAAACTTCATGACCAAGTGCCTGGTGGAGATGACTGCTCCTAATGCATTCAGGGAAGGTCGCCCCAGTATGGCATTATACAGGCTAGGACAATCGACTATTAGAAATTTGGCTGAGATGGCTTTATTCTCGGTTTCTGTGCCGACCCTGAGCGTTGTTTGAAGGTATCCTTTGGGTTGGATCCTTTCTCCGGAGAAACCTACCAGGTCCCCTGAGTAGGGTAAGAGTGATTCTGGGGGCAATAGTAGTTGGGTGTAGGTCCTGTAGAAAAGGATGTCGGCTGAGCTGCCTTGGTCAACAAAAATGCGTCCGACATCTCCATCTCCTAAGAGGGATCGTATTACAAAGGGATCATCATGTTCTCCTACATCATCAAAAAAAGTCTTCGTCCGAGAAGGTGATGGTCGGGTTTAGGGGTCATCTGGCTATAGTCTTTGAGTCGGTCTGGTCGACACTGTAAACTTCCCGGAGGTGTCTCTTCCTAGAGTTGTTGGACGATCCTCCTCCAGCGAATCCCCCTGAAATCATGTTAATTCGAGCCTTTGGTGTGGTCTGAGTTGTATGGATACTGGGATCGGCATTGCTATCTTTGTTGTGATTGTACTACTTGGGGGAAGTGGAGCGCTTGCGCTTCTTGTCACTACCCCCTTCTAGGCTTTGGGATCTCTTGCGTTCTTCGTTCTTTCGATAGCCCCCCTGTGACCGATTTTTCTTCACATATCAAAATAGTCGGCCGTCTCGGATGAGCTGCTCGATGAGGTCCCGAAGCTGGATGCATTCATCTGTGTTGTGCCCGTATCCTTCATGAAATGAACAATACTTGGATTTATCCTTCTGGGCTGAGGATTTCAGTGGGGGGTGGTTTGGGAATGTCGGCCGGCTCAGTATGCATCACTTTTTTCAGAATTTTTCCCGGGTTGGTGTTCAAAGGGGCATGGGAGTGGTATCGACCCTTAGGGGGTCGACGTTAGTCTTGGTGATGGTGGTGCCTGCGATCCTTCCCTTTATGTCGGTCACTGAATGAATCTCGGTCCTGTCCTTGGTTGGGTTCATGCTTGGCAGCTCCAGCCAGGTGGACTTCTCGTCCCACGAATCGAACTGGTTCTTCTGATAGAGACACGACTAGGGGTGAGCCTGGTGAGAGAGCCGAGACAGCACAGACCAGCTGGATGTTCTCGGCTAGATCAGGAATGAGGGCACACTCTTTGTAGAACCGGGATAGGAAGGTTCTTCGGGGTTCATCTTTGTGCTGCTTGACTTTGGCTAGTGTGAATTGGTCCCTAGGGATCTCAGTGGAGATGGTGAATCGTCCCAGAAAGGCAGATTGCATGTCGTCCCACGAGTCTATGGATCCTAAAGGGAGAGTTTTGAACCAGGCTAAGGCTTCTCCTTTCAGGGTCCTTGGAAAAGAGCGACAAATAACAACTTCAGAAGCACCAATGAATAGCATCTCATTGGTAAAGACGTCCAGGTGTTTGACTGGATCTGTGGTTCCACTGAAGATTTCAATGGGGAGAGCACTTATGAACTGTTTAGGTATCTCGACCCGGGCCAATCTCCCAGAGAATGGGTGCCGGAATGGGGCAGGATGAGCAGTGGACCCTGGTTGTTGAACCTCTTGTTGATCTCGGTCTGAGTTAGGCCAGGAATGGGTTGTGGGCTGAGGTTGAGGGTTTACGCTGAGCTCCAAGTGTCGGATGCGTTCTTCTAGATGACTTACAGTCGGCTCTTCGACTGCTTTGTGGGGACGAGGTTCATGGAATGGCTGTTGGCGTTGTTCCTGAAGTGCCTTGACCTGAACCTCGAGATGACGAATAACCTCATCCCGGGGGTCAGGTTGGTGATCCTCTTTATGCAGACTGATTTCGTCCTGAGGGTGTGATGTTTCTTCTTGTTCAGCAAACTCATCTTGGGCTCCGAGATCCTCCACCCATCCTTCGGGTGTTGGTTGAGGACGGGGCCTTGCTGTCTGGAGACGGGTTGTGACCGTCATGCTGGAGAGGGGGAGGCCCTCCTTCTAGCGCCAAATGTTATGCGATAGAACTCGAACCTGGGTCTGAGTCTGCAGGGACGAACTTGGATCTGGATCTGGGTTGCTGGAGTTCGTATCCGAGTTGAACCCGGGGGGTGTACCTGTAAAGGGACTCCGACGCCCAAGTCAGATATGTAAAACAGTCAAAGTGATTGACTGAGTAAGATTGCGTACCTTATGATATTAATGATCTCTATTTATAGGAGTTTTCCCTGTATAAATATGGTAAGTGGGCATAAATATAAAAGGAGTAAGTTTAGCAGATACAATCATATATATGAGGATATCATAATTATATATCATATATTTGAGGATATCATAATTATATATCATATAATTATGGATATGATGATTATGTTATATATGGGCCATTTTGATTACTGGGCCTTAGGTTTAAACCGTAACAAATCTTATATAACAGTAGAAATAATAATGATTAAAGTTGGATTCACACTCTTCAGGAAGGAAATAGTGTTTTTGATGTTATGGCTAAACACACCTTTGTGATAATAATCCAGTTTGCAAATTTTGATGTCTTGCGTAGTTTTGCTTTCTCTCAGTTTTTATTAGATGTTACCTCTGTTGGGGTCAACAGAGGACCTATAAAGGTAGTTTTGTGTTTTGGGGCTTTGCCCCTTTTATTAAAAAAATAATTAAATTATATTATAATGGGTTTGCTTCCATAAGTCTATCATATTTGTAAATTAACGGCAATATTATGATTGATTTACTGGATTAGGATATCATTGCCTTAAAACAAGCGCAGAGAGACAAAAATAAGTTGATAAACTCTTAGCTTATAAACTCCGAATTGATAAGTTAGCTTATTGAATTAGAAGTGTTTGGTAGAACTAGTTGATAAACTAATTGATAAATGTAAAATGACATAAAAGAACATAATTACATAGGTTTTATTATATAAATTCTATGTGTTTTCTAGACAAAAACATAGTATTATGTAATTATAATTTTAGATTTTTTAAAAAATAATTAAATTCTTATTAAACTTTTTAGTGATAAAATATTTAATTAAAAATTAAAATAAATAGTGAAATTGATAAAAGAAAATATTTGCTAAATAAAGAGAATTAAATTAATAGGGAGTATAAGAGTTATTCCAACCCATACACACTTACAAACCAATAACAAAGAGAAAAACAATTTGAGGTAAAATAGTGCCACAAGAAACAACACCAACCAATACCAAAAAAAAACCATGAATTGAAAAAAGCCCAAACAAAAGGCCCACTTCCAGCGCCTAATGAAGAGGGAGAAAGCAAATAGTATATTATTTTTTATCAATAGATAATAATAGGTAAAAAGAAAGTGAGGATAACAAAGGAAATGTATTAAAATATAATGGATAATGATGAAAGAAAATTAAATAAGCTACATTATAGCTTATAAGCTAGAAACCCCTAAAATAAGTTACTTTGAGGTACCTTACCAAACACTTTTGTATTGGTCAAACAAGTTAGTAACTAACTTATTGACCTTGCAAAACACACTCATTATGGTTAATAGATCTTGTTGATTGTGAAGTTAAAAAAAACTATGAAGGTCAAACACTTTATAATCTAGATATGATAACATGAGATTATTAAAAAAACATGTATATATTTTAATGAATACATAATATTTATAAGAATAAACCACCACTTTCAATCTCGAAGTATTACTCTCTCTTCTACTTAGTCCCTAAAGTAAAAATAAAAATAAAAGTTAGTCATCGAACTTTCAAATATCCATCACATAAGTCCTCCAACAGGGACCAATTTGACGGGATAATGTGAAAGTTGGATGACTAATGTAATGAATATTTGAAAGTCCGGGGACCACTTATGCAATTAATTTAGTTTGGTGACTAATTAGGAAACAGAGGACTAGTCCGAAGACGAATTTAAGGGTTTATTCTATTTATAAACTTAGGTGTCAGGGATAACAATGTGTAGGATTTGGGTAGGGTACTATAGTACTATCCTCATATCCAAGTTTTAAAAAGTACTTGTACTTGTACTAGGACTCATATTAGCATGGGTAGTGATTCTAATACACGTACCCTTACCCATTGGGTACTTAAGTACCCGTACCCATTACTCATAATTTTTGTAACTAAAAAATAATAAATAAATTAGAAAAATAAAAATTAATTAAAAAAACTCTAACACAAATGAAAATATTTCATAGATCATCTATATTTAACCATAAAACAACTCTAGTATGTGGAAGTAGATCATAGACGATAACAATGGGAAGGGAAATGAGAATTGGTTTGTGTTTTTGTATTTTAGTATTTATGGTTAAAAAATTATAATATTTAAGTTAATTAAATTAGTGATATATATATATATATATATATATATTAATTTCTTGGTACTATAATATATTTCAATTAATTAATTTTTTTGAAAAAAATATTAATTAATAATATACATATATATAAATTCAATTAATTATATATATTATATAAGTGTAAGTATGGGTAGTTTTGGGTACAATAGTACTCGTACCCATTAAAAAATACGAGAAATTATCCAGACATGTACCCATATCCATTTGACGGGTAATTACCCAACCCATTGCATGTAATTTTTGTGGGTATCTACTGGGTTTGAGTCTAATTGTCATCGCCAATAGGCGTGGTGAAGGGTGTGTTAGAACCATAGGAAACACTAGAAGGGAGGTTGAACAGTGTTTTAAGCCTTTTTAAAGGATTTTGGAAATCTTAAATTAAACTAACGTGTTCAAAAGAAAAGCGAGTTCAAAACAAATCTTAAGATTAGAGTTAAAAATGCGGAAGTTAAAAACGATAAAGATTGATGATCTTTTTACTTAAATGCTTAAGATTGTTTTGATTGAGAAACTTCTCAAAATACCTTCCGAAGGTTATTATACAGAAGCTTTTCAGAACCTGTTCTGGACTTCTTCAGATGATCGGAGATCGTCTGAAGAATGTTGATAACTTCTGAACTGAGTTCTTTTCAGACCCACTTCAGAAAGTTATTTCAAAGGTTCTTCGAAGTGCGTTCTTTTAATGCTTCAAAGGATATAAGAGATACTTTATGTTAGCGTTTCTTAGAAAGCTCATTTTATTGAAATTGTTTACTTAGAGTTTATTATGAAAATATTTTTCAATCCCCTTAATGAATGCGAAAACTGAAAATAAAAGAGTCTGAGGGATTGAAGACTTAGACAAGAATTTATCCTGGTTCACCCACTAAACCCGTGAGCTACATCCAGTCCCAGGGCAAACCACCACTGGATTTTCCACTATTTGAAACCACAGATACAAGTATTATTCACAGCCTCTTCAGGCCAACACAAGTATTACTTTGTTTTCAACTTCCTCTCCAGGAAACTCATGCAGTATTCTTTGTCAACCAAGCCTCTCTAGGCTCTAACCAAGTATTCTTTTCTATCAAGCCTCTCCAGGCTCTACCACAAGTATTCTTTCTTCCACCAAGCCTCTCCAGGCTCTCAGACACTTATCCAAGTGTAAAGTATTCTTTCTTCCACCAAGCCTCTCCAGGCTCTCAGACACTTATCGTGTTTACAATTTAAACTAAGTTTAAGTTTCCACGAAACATAAACTTAATCTCTTCCTGTACTAGAGGTTAACTGAGTACTACTCAGGATACAATGAATGAAATCTAAGTACAAGGGTAAGACAGTGATACAAGTGTTTAGGTTTAGGTACAATCCCTATCTCTAATATGAGGAATACCATCCTCTGAGAATAGGCTAGATAGATACTTAGTTTAAGCTTCAGCCTTGTTCTCTAACCATTGGTTTCCATGGGTTACATTCTCACCCGTATCAATGGAATAACCAAGGTATGTGCATGGCTTCAAACCATTACTGGTTGATTGTCTTTTTGGCCATCCTTACATCATAGTTGATAGTCATTCCAACCAACAACTGCTTAAACAGTCTGGTTGGTTGTCACTCCGACCAACATGGTTGGTTGTTCAACTGAACAACAACAACATCTTCAATTTGATCTCGAGGCTATTTATATGTTCTGTTGGATATAGCCGTTTGAAGATGATTCATAATACCGTTGAGATGATGATGATGTGGCTCATATAGCCGTTGTGTAATAGTGTCTCAAACGGTTGCTTCTTCCTAAGCAAAATAAGTGTTCAGACAATCCTGTTCTGACACTTCTGTAGATGAGTTCCTCTGAGAGATATTCTTGATATTGTTATGATAATTCTCTCTCTTGATTTTCTTCTGCTTTCTTCTGCATTCTTCAGCTTTCTTCAGAGTTCATCTGCTTTCTTTAGATTTCCTTTGATTTTCTTGGGAGTGTATATGAGGAGGTATCCGTTGAATTTGTCTTTTTGCTTATTCTGCATATACTCCTTTTTTCATTTGCTCCTGACACCATTTCTTCTTTCTTCTTTGAGTGAGGTGTCTTGTCTAATAGTTGTTGTTGCAGATTCCTCTTTGAATAAAGACATATGATATTATATTCGTTGAATCATATAGTCTTAGCTTCCGTATTGATTTCTTCTATGTTGAAATCTGTTCCAAGCATTCAGAGAGTTTATATGTTCAGATAATTGATTTCTTTGATCTTCACATATACTCAGAAGCTTGCTTTTATATCGTTGTAATTTCATCAGCTTCAATCATGTGCTTATCTCATATAATTATTTCAAGCTTATTTCAATTCTCCAGCTTGAGATGCTTTTAATAAGCTCTTTTCTTTTGATAAGATATTTCTTCTTTTCTTCAGGCGATTGCAGCTCTGTTCTTCTTTGCATTTTCTTCTTCTTCTGAGATAAAGATGAATAATGATGTTGACTTAAAAGTGTTTTATTCAAACATCATTCTTGTTGCTTTTACTCAGTCTTCTGATCAGTTCTGGGCAGCAGCAGGTGCAGGTGCAGTAGGTCTGCGCACGCAAATCCCTTTTGTTGTAGGTGCAGCAGACATTGCAGAAAGTCTTTGCAGAGTTTCCTTATTTCTGCAAGACTTTGGTCGAGGTAGAAAAACATGTCTAGCTTTTATACTGAAATAAGTGTAGTCCATTTTGTAGAATGTGCTTTACACTTAGCAACGTCTCTCAAGAGATCGATTTTTTATTCTGTTCGTAGACTGCTTCAGATTTTCTTCATATCTTCAAATGATATCTCCTCTTCAGGTCTTCAGACAATTAAATGCTTCAGATAGACGAGCTTCCTTTATACTTATATTCTTCAGACGATAGTCGAGTCTTTGCTACTGTCTTCAAGTCTTCAGATTGTCTTCATGTCTTCATGATATTCTTCATGTCTTCAGATAGTAGGCTTTGCTTTGTAGAATTCTTCTTTTCATATTCTACATTTGTTCTTCTAATTCTGATCTTCTGATTTTGATTTTGTTCTTCTAATCTCCTTCTGATTCTGATTCTGTTCTTCTTATCTTCTTTTGATCCGTTCTTCTTCTTCTGTTCTTCTTTTTCTTCCAATGAGTATTCCAACCTGAAACACAATTAACAAACCAATACATTTCTCAGTAGAACCTGTTTACATAATCTTATAATATTATTTATTATGTTCTTGTATAGTCTTTACTTGTTAGAATTATGTTCTTATGTAATCTTATTTGTTCATTATATTCTTATATAATCTTATTTATTAATCATTAAAACCTAAGGATACTAAGTCTTTGATTCATGTTTGAATGCTCAAACTGATTTATAGACTTCACAGGGTGGGGCTTGTAGTGACAGGAATCGCCTCCCAAAATTTTCAATCATTTTATTAATTATGTGGATGAGTGTATCCTACACATAATATTTTATTAATTATTAATTCGGTCCCTTTAGATATTTTGTAGATTCAATAATATTATCTTTTATGAGTCAAACTCATTATGTTATTATTCTAATTCGATTATAATTTTTAACATTCCTAGTGGGCTTGTTGTATGTGTCTGACTCAATATGTTCTCTTAATATCTAGTTATGATATTAAAATATAACATTTTTATATTTAATATCATAAATAGTGATAATACATTACTAATACTCAAATATTAAGAATGTCAGTAATTTGACGTATCTTGGCTCTTTTGAGATAATATTCTATATGAATGGTTCTTTTGTCCACATATCTAATTGAACACAAGGGCATGAAATGTGTCATCCTTGTATAGATCAGTTTGTAGAGTCTCAAGACCTGAAAAGTCTAAGACACCCCTTAATTTAATTTTGATGATAACAAACTAAGTTATGCTTCAATGAATATTTAACAAGTTCCTTTGTATTTCAGACAATGAAGTTATCTAAAGTTACGCTTTCTAAAGCATATTGCTATTTGAAGTGAGATGTTGTCTAAAGAGCTAAGGGTCATCTGAAGATCAACTATATGAAGCCAAAACAAATCTTTCAAACAAAGAAAAATCAAATATTTGTACATCCTCACACGCAAGTTCAGAACAAAAATAAGGCAAGACAAAAGGAAACTTTCTGGGTTAGATTTGAAAAACAAGCACAAAAGAGAAAATAATGCGCAACATGTCTGTAGTGGTCAGAACAACGTTGCCATCCTCGTACTTTTGTCAATTATGTCTCACAACAGCTCGAATAGCATTTAATGCTATCTCTTAACGAACGTTTTCAGGGAGACAGGCCTAGAAGCCTATAAATAGAGGTATGTTTTCCTAAAGCAAGTGTGGGAAATTGCAGAAAACTTACGAAGCAAAAATGTTGCCAAAATCTTTGTAGATTTATATTCTGATAATTTTTCTTGTACAAAACTTTCATATTATGTGTTAAATCACAATTACTTGTGCAATTTATTTGAACGAGAACTTATCTGAAGTTCAAGTTCATTCTTTCTTGTAAACACTTAGTTATGAGAGCCTGAAGAGATTATGTGAGAAAAAAAATACTCAAGTTAGAGTCTGGAGAGGTTAGGTGTGCAAACAATACTTGTGTAACTGAACCTAAAGAGGCTTGTCTGTAAAAGAATACTTTTAATCTCTTGAGATTAGTGGAAAATCCAGTAGTTGGGTCTGGCACTGAGACTGTATGTAGCTCATGGTGGTTGTGAGTGAACCATGATAAATATATTGGCTAAGTCTTCTCATCTCTTAACTCTCTATATATTTATCTGCGCTAACTCAAGGGGATCTGAACTGTGATTATAAAATCTTACGTGCTCTTAAGAAAAATTTAAAAAGTTTATAAAAACTCTTGTCTGAATTTCTTCAAATAAGAGAGCTCACTTCAGACAGGCTTTTGAAAACTTGTCTGAAATTTTATATAAACTAACTTGTTGCAAAAATCTATCAAAATCAGCAAAAGGTTTAATAAACACAATTCAACCCCCCATTCATGTGTTTACCTATGTATTTACACAATTTATGTTTCTTGATGCCCAAGGAGACTATACAAAAAATAAACATCTCATGTTTACTCATATAAGCATCGACATACATTTTATAGTCTAATTTTATTAAGGGCCCCACAGATATCGCTCCTATTACATAGGAGGGTCAAATCCCATCTAGGTCACTCACATTCTGCCACACAATTTATTATATGTAAACAAACCAACTTTATAATCATCCTGTTACAGGAGACGTTTGAAGTGTAAGAGTCAAAACCCTTTGTGAATTGGTTTTAATGTAACAAACCTTTAGATCAAACTTAAGATTTTCTCATCTTAAGTTACTAATGTGTACCGTGAGATTTAAGATGCTTAGGAGTGCAAAAATACGCTAAGACATGTAACAAAATCAAGTTAATAAGCTTGATAAACTATGCACCAAGATTCATCATCGTAAGAAGCATCTTCATTCATGAATCAAGTCTCAAGCCATAAAAAGAAAGTATCATCAGTCAAGAAGACTTGAGTAAAGCTAAGAAGAAAATTAAAAAAGTAGAAAAAAGATCAGAAGGAAACTAAAGTCAGATGCAAGTTGAGGTCAGACACAAACAAGGTCAGAATCAGTCATAAGCAGAACCAGATAGAAGCAGAATCAGTCAGAAGCATATACAGTCCGAAGCAGAATCAGTCAGTCAGAAGCAGATTCAGTCAGAAGTAGATGCAGTCAGAAGCAAATGCATCTAAGTCAGACTCAAAAGCATCCAGGTCAGAAGCAGATGCATCTAAGTCAGATTCAGAAGCATCTCGGTTAGAAACAGATATAATAAAGTCAAATGCAAATAAGGTCAGACTCAGATGCAACTTGGTCAGACTCAGAAGCTGAAGCATAAGTTAGATGCATATGCATAAGTCAGACGCAAAAGCAAAAGTACAAGTCAGACTTAGACGCATCTGACTTTTGATGACGAGATGGGAATGTACGAAAAGTGTTGTAACGGTTAGAAAACGACCAATAACGACTATAAACAGCTATATTCTTATTCCAACCTATAAATAGGTGCTTGGAACTCAGAATCTATGTGAGAAGAAGTGTTGGTCCTAAATATTGAAGAAGCAATTGCATCTGACCTCTTCTCATCCCTATTTTCATTACCTACCTATGCTACCTTAGCTAATATCTTGTAGTAGGTACAACTCTTGCTTTGTATTGGTTTATATGTACTCTTTGAGTGATTGAGAGAGCTACCCATCACTATACACTCACGGTAACATCTTGAAAACCTCATAGTTTATCCATACAATGTGTGTTAGAACCTCAAGCAAAACCTTTCATCTTCATCTCATTTTGTTGTAACTCCTCCACCAAGTCAGAAAGTGTTTCTGAGTTGTGTTGTTGAGTTGAGAAGCTTGGAGAGGCTTGTACAAGACTACTTAGGAGCCTGTAGAGGCCCTGTAAGGAGAATACTTAGGAGCCTAGAGAGGCCCTATAAGGAGGATACTTAGGAGCCTGGAGAGGCCCTGTAAGTAGAATACTTGGTGAGTTACCTGAAGAGACAGTTGATAACAAAGAATACTTGTAACTTTGAGAAGTTAGTGAAAATCTCACCTTGTGTAGGGACTGGATGTAGCCCATGGTTTGTTGGGTGAACCAGGATAAATTTGTTGGTGCTTCTCCTCTTCCCTGCACTATATTTACTTATCTGCATTCTGAATTGATTAGTGCAAACTGCGTCTTAAGTTCATTTCACAACACTAAGCTAACTGAATTTACTTAAGTTTCAAATCTGTTTCTAAAGAGCCAACAAAATAGTTGTAAACTGTTTTTAACTGCATCATGGTTTTCATTCTTAATAACAAATGCTTCTAACTGATTCTTGTTGATAAGAGTGAACCAGAATAAATCTGGCTACGTTGTTCTCTTCTAACCCTAACTTTTTTATATCTTTATCCAATTTAGCCTTTTGGAAAAATGCTTATGAGATTTATAACTGAATTTATCTTTTAAGCAACAACTCAGAAAATACGTTTTTCCAACTTGAATTAATTCAGTTAACATCTTAGTATAAAGGTCAAAAGCTATTTTTAACAGAACAAGTCTTTTATATGCTCATACACTGTTGCTTCTGACCGTAACTAAAACTATGACATCCAAGTTGAAAGACTTGAGAATCAAAATCAGAAAAAGTTTTAAATTTTCAGACAGGCTTAGACGCGTTTCAATTCAACCCCCTTCTTGGGACATTGCCAACTACATGATGATATTAAAACATATAATTTCTCGTGTAGGAATCATTGTGATTTCAAGTTAAAAGACTTCATATAAAATTATTAGTTTAAAAATCGTTCGTGACACTTATGTAACAAACCATGCAATGTTCTTATGGTGGGTTAGTCCAGTACACCATTACTCTTAATATGTACTTATGTGAATACTTGATATCTCATATCCATGATCCGTGAGATGTGATCATCAATAAACTCACATTCTAGTTAATGCATCAAATTGTCATAAGATGATGCTTGACTAGGTACTATTTTAATAATAGTTCTTCATATGATCTCACGATCAAGTCGGCTATCTGATATCTTATGAAGTTTAAACTTACTATTCTAAGGACATTTATTATAATCTATTGAAAAATAATAATAAAACTGAATTGCCTTTATAAGATAAATAATATGAAACAAGTGATGAATTTTCAAAACATATAAGTCTCTAGTGCATACACTAACAATATGTTATCTCAATCGAATACCAAAAGATGAACGATAACAATAATATGTGATCAATGGCATAATCGGTCAAAATAAAGATTCAAATTGAATATAATATACTAGGGATCAACCTAAGTCGTCTCTCATGGAACCCAATCAATAAATATGTACCAAAACACCCACCAACACACACAAGGGGGGTTTTGTTGAAAGTCAGAATTAAAATTAACAAAAGAAATCAAATTCAAGAAGCGAGTTAATCCTCTTGTTTGTTCATAACCAAATTTATCATTGGCATATAAAGGTAACTCTAATCACGGTATTAATCCAAGAGTGGTTTAGCCTTTCATAGAGACTTCAACCAATTACAATAATGAAATAAGTTTGTAGTAAGGGCAATTCTAAAAAAGAAGAGGACGAACTCCCTGTAAACTATATTCTTAAAACTCGAGAATCTAAAATTGTTCTCCTAATTCATCCCCAATATCTATATATAGATCCTAATAAATAAATAAATAATCTCCAATAATAAATGTATAAAATCAGGCCTAAAATAGCCAACCTGAGTCCAAAACAACTAAAACAGATAAGTAAAAATTGCATCATTGCTTGTAGAAATCAGGGTCTTGTTAGAAATATGCACTAGGGACTTATATATTTATGAACATCCATCACTTGTATCATGTTATTTTATAAAGGCAAACTTATTCTTTTAGAATATAATTATTGTCCTTAGAATAGTAAGCTTAAACTTCATAAGAAATCAAGTAGATGACTTGATCGTGAGATCTTATGAAGAACTATTCTTAAATAGTCCCTAGTCAAGTATCATCTTAGGACAAAGATGCATTTAGACTAGTATGTGAGTTCATTGATGATCACATCTCACAGATCATGGATATGAGATATCATGTGCTCGCATAGGTACACATTAAGAGTAATGATGTACTGGACAGACCCACCTTAAGAACATTGCATGGATTGTTACATAAGTGTCATGAATGTTTCTTATATTGATAAATGTTATATGAAGTCCTTCGACCTGAAATCACTACGATTCCTACATAAGGAGTTATATGCTTTAAATATCATCAAACGTTGCCTGTAACAAGGTGATCATAAAGTTGGTTTTTGGGCATGTAATAAATTATGTGGTGGGATGTAAGTGACCTAGATGAGATTTGTCCCTCCTATGTAACAGGAGTTATGTCTGTAGGCCTCTTGACAAAGTGAGACTGAAAAATGCATGGCCATGCTCAGAAGGATAAGCATCGGATGTTTATTTTCTGTACATTCTACTTGGGGATCAAGAAAACACAAATTGAACTATACAAGGTTGACACAATCTATGCCCTTGTGTTCAATTAGATATTTGGACAAAGGAACAGATCATATAAATTATCATAAAACAGGATTTGTCAAAGTTGTTGATAATCTCAATATTTGGATAGTGATGTATTGCTAGATACCACTCACTATTTATGATATTAAATATAAAAGGGTTTTATTTTGATATCATAACCAAATATTAAAAGCCTATTGGGTCACACGCATACAACAAGCCACTAGGAAAAGATAATAATTCTAATTTGATTAGAGTTATAACCTAATGGGCCAGGCCCATATGTATTAGGGATGAGTGAGTGAGGGGGTAAAACCCTAGCCACCACTCTATAAATAGAGCATGAGATGCATTACCCTACACACATGAGTAGTCGCTCTTACTCTCTAAACACTACTAGCAGAGTTGAGGAGAGTTTCGTAGTTCGGCTGTTGGCGTGGACACCACTAGAGATGTGGCTGCTAATGGCTCGTTCGCAATCCTTAAAAGTTATGACCTTTTGTTTTATACCCTTTTATGCCTTGATTCGTGTTTTCGCATAACGATCATAACAAGGGAGGGAATCCATTTATTTCCGCTGCACCCTGACCACATGCTTGATTCCCTTCAATTGGTATCAGAGCGTTGGTTTGCGATAAACCTGTTTTAGGCTTTTAATCGTTTGAATATAGTGATATTCTGGTTTTACTGTTTTAAAAACGCAGATGAAGCGAAAGTGAAGCGCAACTTACCGAATTTGATTCTGGAACCTACGCTTCACCCACGCTAGGCGCAGGTGAAGCGCAGGTGCACGTTTAGTTTGTTTTGATTCCATTCTTGATTGTTTTTGTGCATGATGTATATATATATATATATATATATATATATATATTTGTTCTGATGTTGGATGGTCCCATTGAACATGAAAAGTTCATGTTTTGGGCGTTAAAGGATTCAATTGTTGAAACCTTGTCTCGACTCAAATGTTGGTTGCAATAAACATGCCACTTATCAATTGCTGACAAGAGCGTATTCGAATGATACGGAGAACTTACCTGTTTACAGGTTCGTGAAGTATTCGTTTGATGCGAGACACTTAATGATGATTGGTTAAGTGTTTATCAAATCCAAATTTTGTTTCGGGGCGCTACGCAGTGTGTTATTTCGTATGCGTGTAATCAAACCTCGCTTAATATTTACATCTAATTATATCACTCGTTTTACAATCAATGGATGTTGAATTTTCATGATGATTGGTTATGGCCTTAGATTGTTTTATTTAAATACGGCCTGCGTGTCGTGCCTTACCTCCTATATTCTATTTGTGATTCTTTTCTCATTTCTACCCCCTCGTATGTTAAACGAGGTTTCTCCTTGTTATGTAATATATCCGGGAAGACATGGAGTCAATGGAGCATGTGGAGACATGTGGATGGAGACTTCGAGATTATATGTGATGTAATTTTGTATTGGTATTTTACGAGGCCATAACCATATCATGTATTTGTATGAGATGCATGTTTGTATGTTTTATTAAATGGTTTAACAAGAAATAAAATTAAAGCGATCAAATCCCTCAATGCTTGTTTTGCCTTCCAATGAATGACACACATCAAGACTAGAATCGATTAAATGTGGGTCTGCTAAAGCAGGGTACATTTATCTATTCTAGTGAGGCGCGAAAGGATAAAAGTGATATCCAATTGTCAACCATTGGGTTTTGATTGGGTATATTCAATAAGATTGAAAAACCTAGAGGCACTAATATTAAGTCATGATTTGCCTCCCAATGTATGACACTTGTCAAGGCTAGAATCGATTAAAGTGTGGGTCTGCTAAAGCATGGTACCTTTATCTATTTTAGTGAGGCGCGATGGGATAAAAAGTAATACCCAACTGTCAAACATTGAGTTTTGACTTAACTAGGTATATTCAATAGGATTGAAAAACCTAGAGGCACTAAGTTAGGCATTAATTCATAAGATGAATTAGAATAAGATTTATTCACCTAACTATCCAAGAGTTGTATGAGATACAATTGGAAAGCGTGTTCCTACCTAAATAATCTTTTCTTAAGCGATCAGCCAAAACTGACTTAAAATTAGGTGAAATATGGATCTCGGCCCACTAGAAAATCTAGTGATGGGATTTTCTGATTCTTTATATTGAGGGTACTTATTTTGAATCAAAATAGTGGGAGGCATATTTAATTAAAGACCTTGTTAAATATGTTTTATGATACTTACGTGCATAATTTTGAACACAACAAATAATCTTTTACTGCGATTTGTCCTTGGGAAGGACAAGCTGTCTGGAACTAACTTTCTAGACCGGTATAGAGACCTAAGGATTGTCCTTAGGCATGAGAAAAGGTTGCATGTCCTGGAAGGGCCTATTCCTGAAACACCTGTTGCAAATGCTTCGAAAGCTGATAAGGATGTTGCTCTCGATGTAGGTTGCCTTATGCTTGCTACCATGAATGCTGAAAACAGCAAGAGAACATGGAGGCGTACAATATGATTGTACATTTAAAGAGACTTGATCAAGGCCAAGCTAGGCATGAACGATTTAAAGTCTCAAAGGCACTTTATCAATGTAGACTGGCAAAAGGAACGCCCTATAGGTGCTCATGTACTCAAGATGATTAGGTACATTGAAAACCTAGAAAGGCTTGGATACCCATTAGGCCAAGCATTGGCCATTGATCTTGTCCTGCAATCGTTGCCGGACAACTATAGTCAATTCATCATGAACTATAACATGAATGAATTTGACAAATCACTGCTAGAATTGCTAAGCATGTTGAGAACAGCTGAGCAAAACATTAATAAAGGTAAAGGTAAAGGGAAGACCATATTGATGGTCCGACCTGGAAAGGGCAAGGGCAAGAAGAAGTTCAAGAAGCCCTATTTCAAACCAAAGGACAAAGGCAAGGATAAGCCCATTACCTCTGTTTTGAAGGCTATGGGCGGGATAGCTAGGGAAGGAAAATGTTTCCACTGTAGCCAATCAGGACATTGGAAACTATGTAAAGTACCCAGAGAAGATCAAGAAGAAGGGAAGTGAAACTTACGCTTCAGGTATCTATGTTATAGAAGTCAATTTACTTACTTCTGCATCTTGGGTATTGGATACCGGATGTGGATCTCACATTTGTGTGAATGTGTAGGATCTAAAGGGAGTAGGTCATTGGCTAAAGGAGAAGTCGACCTACGTGTGAGAAATGGAGCAAGAGTTCCTGCCTTAGCCGTAGGAACCTATTATTTAACTTTGCCAACTGGACTAGTTATTGAACTGGATGGTTGTTATTTTGTGAATATTAATTTCATTTCTTGTTTAGACAAGAGTGATTTTTCATTCATAATAAAGAACAATAGTTGTTCATTTTATTTGAATGATATGTTTTATGGTTGTGCAAAGTTGAACAATATGTTCTTGATTTTGAAGTTCCTATCTATAACATAAGTTCTAAGAGGGTCAAAACAAATGATTTGAACTCGACTTATCTTTGGCATTGTCGCTTAGACCATATAAATGAGAAATGCATATCCAAACTCCACCAAGATGGTTATTTGGACTCATTTGATTTTGAATCAATTAAGACATGTGAATCTTGTTTATTGGGGAAGATGACCAAAACCCCATTCATCAGAAAAAGGTGAGAGGGTCGGTAATCTTCTTGGTTTCATACATAGTGATGTATGTTGGCCCATGGGCACAATGGCTAGAGGAGGTTTTCAATACTTCGTCATTTTTACTGATGATTTTAGTAGATATGGATTTGTGTATCTAATGAAACACAAATCTGAGTCCTTTGAAGAGTTCAAGGAATTTAAGAATGAAGTACAAAACCAATTTGGCAAGACTATTAAAACACTTCAATGAGATCAAGGTGGAGAATACTTAAGCCAACAATTTGATGACTATCTAAGAGAGTGTGGGATAACATCTCAACTCACTCCTCCTGGAACACCTCAATGGAATAGAGTTTCAGAAAGGAGAAATCGAACTCTATTAGATATGGTTCGATCTGTGATGAGTCATACTGATCTCCCCGACTCCTTTTGGGGTCACGCTTTGTTAACTGCAGCCTTCACACTTAACCATGTTCCATCTAAGGCTATCATAAAGACACCATATGAGATATGGACTGGGAAACGACCTGGTATGTCTTTTATGAAGATTTGGGGTTGTGAAGCTTATATGAAACTCCAAGTTTCAGATAAACTAGGACCCAAATCAGATAAGTGCTTATTTGTGGGATACCCAAAAGAAACTGAGGGTTACTACTTCCATAATCCTAGCAAAGGCAAAGTGGTTGTCGCTAGAACTGTTGTATTCTTAGAGAAGGAATCTATCTCTAAGAAAATGAGTGGGAGAAAAGTATAACTTGAAGAAATTCAAGTACCATAGAGTAGCAATGGGCCAACAATGGAACAAGAGCGGATACCACAAACTGTTGTGGAGCCACCTGCTCAAGTAGCGCAAGACTTGCGTAGGTCAGATAGGGTACGTCACCAACCTGAGAGATATGGTTTCCTTGTGTCTCAGGAAGGGGATGTATTGCTAATGGATCAAGATGAGCCAGTGACTTACCAAGAAACTCTTTTGAGTCCATAATCTGAAAAATGGCATGATGCCATGAGATCTGAAAATGGATTCCATGTACACTAACAAGGTATGGACCTTGATTGAGCCACCCGAAGGGATAAAACCCATAGGGTGCAAATGGGTTTTCAAAAAGAAAACTGACATGGATGGTAATGTAAGTACCTTTAAAGCACGGTTGGTGGCTAAAGGGTTTCACGCAAATTCATAGTGTAGACTATGATGAAACATTTTTCCCAGTTACCATACTTAAATTTGTTCGGATCTTGCTTGCTTCTGTAGCCTTCTTGAAAATGTGTATATGATACAACCTGAAGGTTTTGTTATACTTGAAAATGCTGGAAAGGTATGTAAGTTACAATGATCCATTTGTGGATTAAAGCAAGCCTCTAGAAACTGAAATGTTCATTTTGATGATGCTGTAAAGCAGATTGGTTTCATTAAAATGAAGATGAACCTTGTGTCTACAAAATGGTTAGTGACAACATAATGTTTTTCTGGTTTTGTATGTAGATGACATACTCCTCATAGGAAATGACATTCCTACCCTTCAGTTTGTAAAGACTTGGTTAGGAGATTGTTTTTCTATGAAAGATTTGGGCGAAGCAACCTATGTTTTAGGTATCAGGATCTATAGAGATAGATCTCGAAGATTACTTGGCCTAAGTCAAGGTACATACATAGACAAAGTGTTAAAACGGTTTAACATGCAAGATTCTAAGAAGGGAATTTTGCCTATGTCACATGGTATAAGCCTATCTAAGGCTAAATCTCCTTCCAGTAAAGAAGAGAGAAATCGCATGAGTAAGATTCCTTATGCATCTGTTATAAGGTCTATCATGTATGCCATGTTATGTACTCGACCAGACATATAATATGCTTTAAGCATAACTAGCAGATACTAGTCTGATCTTAGTGAAGGTCACTAGACAACAGTCAAGAACATCCTTAAGTACTTGAGAAGAACTAAGGATTCATTTTGATGTATGGAGGTGAGGAAGAGCTACTTGTAAAAGGTTACATTGGTGCTAGCTTCCAAACCGATAAAGATGATTCAAGATCGCAATCAGGTTATATGTTTTGTTTGAATGGTGGCGCTATGAGCTGGAAAAGTTCCAAGCAAGAAAGCAGTCGCTGATTCTACCACACTAACAAAAAACCCTTGTGTAGCAGAAGCATGAAGGTCACACTAGATCATTAGGCATAAGAGTTATGTATGAATGTCTCTAGTGCAAGTGGGAGATTGTTAGGAATATGCACTAGGGACTTATATATTTATGAACATCCATCACTTGTATCATGTTATTTTATAAAGGCAAACTTATTCTTTTAGAATATAATTATTGTCCTTAGAATAGTAAGCTTAAATTCATAAGAAATTAAGTAGATGACTTGATCGTGAGATCTTATGAAGAACTATTCTTAAATAGTCCCTAGTCAAGTATCATCTTAGGACAAAGATGCATTTAGACTAGTATGTGAGTTCATTGATGATCACATCTCACAGATCATGGATATGAGATATCATGTGCTCGCATAGGTACACATCAAGAGTAATGGTGTACTGGACAGACCCACCTTAAGAACGTTGCATGGATTGTTACATAAGTGTCATGAACGTTTCTTATATTGATAAATGTTATATGAAGTCCTTCGACCTGAAATCACTACGATTCCTACATAAGGAGTTATATGCTTTAAATATCATCAAACGTTGCCTGTAACAAGGTGATCATAAAAATGGTTTTTGGGCATGTAATAAATTATGTGGTGGGATGTGAGTGACCTAGATGGGATTTGTCCTTCCTATGTAACAAGAGTTATGTCTGTAGGCCTCTTGATAAAGTGAGACTGAAAAATGCATGACCATGCTCAAGAGGATAAACATGAGATGTTTATTTTTTGTACAGTCTACTTGGGGATCAAGAAAACATAAATTGAACTATACAAGGTTGACACAATCCATGCCCTTGTGTTCAATTAGATATTTGGACAAAGGAACAGATCATATAAATTATCATAAAATAGGATTCGTCAAAGTTGTTGATAATCTCAATATTTTGATAGTGATGTATTGCTAGATACCGCTCACTATTTATGATATTAAATATAAAAAGGTTTTATTTTAATATCATAACCAAATATTAAAAGCCTATTGGGTCACACGCATACAACAAGCCGCTAGGAAAAGATAATAATTTTAATTTGATTAGAATTATAACCTAATGGGTCAAGCCCGTATGTATTAGGGATAAGTGAGTGAGGGGGTAAAACCCTAGCCACCACTCTATAAATAGAGAATGAGATGCATTACCCTACACACATGAGTAGTCGCTCTTATTCTCTAAACACTACTAGCAGAGTTGAGGAGGATTTCCTAGTTCGGTTGTTGGCGTGGACACCACTAGAGACGTGGCTGCTATTGCCTCGTTTGCAATCCTTAAAAGGTATGACCTTTTGTTTTATACCCTTTTATGCCTTGATTCGTGTTTTCGCATAACAATCATAACAAGGGAGGGAATCCATTTATTTCCGCTGCACACTGACCATATGCTTGATTCCCTCCCGGTCTTACTTGCAACTTAAATATCTCCTAGGTTAGATGTCCAAATAGTGTCATGTTATATATCAAATTGAAACCCCGAATGTTAGATTAAAAACATAACTGGAAGCACTTAAACCTTTGACCTACAACTCAATATATGACTTGAAAAGCAAGCAAATGCCATTAGGCCAAATTATTTAATTTTTATCAAAATAAACAATAAAGCCTAACACAAGTAGGGATGACAATTGAGCCCAAGTCCTATGTATACTCACAAAAATTACCTGCAATTGACAGGGTAAAAACCCGCAAAACGGGTATGGACGCGAGTACAGGCAATAGCCCACATTTTTTAATGGGGACGGGCGCGGGTATAGGCACTATGATGCCCAGCCTGCCCCATACCCGCAATCATTTATATATATATATATATTAAATTATTTAATAAATAATACCATATATAATTTTATATATATTAATTTTATTAAAATATCTAATATATTTAAATATATTTTTAAAACTACCTATTTGTGTTTTTACTTTATATGTTAATTATTTTTTGCACATCACGGAGAATGCTAACACGTGATATCCAAGTTTATAAAATAATGTGATGTGAAAGTATATTGTAATATTTAATAAAAAATTTGAACATTAATCATGTGTTATGTTTTAGAATATTAACGTATTGTGTTTCGATTTAATTAAATTGTTATGTCATTGATATTTAATAATTATGTTTAGATGATTTTGGAGTAATTTTTCAATTGAGTTATAATTTTCTTTAATTAATATTTTTTAATGAGTTATTAATTTTTCATTTAACTAAATTGTGGGTAACGGGCGCGAGTATGAGCATATAAGTGCCCAGTGGATACGGGGACAATTATTAAAGTTGCTGCCCACGCGGGTAT
This sequence comes from Sesbania bispinosa, assembly GCA_026901365.1. Classification (NCBI taxonomy): domain Eukaryota; kingdom Viridiplantae; phylum Streptophyta; class Magnoliopsida; order Fabales; family Fabaceae; genus Sesbania; species Sesbania bispinosa. The sequence goes on along the minus strand of QLOH01000911.1, from coordinate 155,322 downwards.
GGGTGCAGGTACGAGCTTTTTTTTGAAAGCGCGGGTATGAGGACGGGCATTATAGTACCTTGCCCAGACAGTACCCATTGCCATCCCTAAAAAAAAGATCTAGTTTATTAAATCTCAATCAAATCTATATAAGTAAGCCAAAATATTAATCACTTGTGCTATTAATAAGGTTATAAAGTGTTTATAAAAATATATTCATAAATGTGATACTACATTTTTTTTACTGTTAAAATATAATCATAGATTAAAAAAGTTATGCCTACAATGCAGTTTGGAGTCTCCTCAACCCAGTAATATTCTGGATCTACACAAGCATATTTAGCTAAGAAATGAGCACACATATTCCCTCTCTACGTGTATCTTGAACAGAAAAAGAATTAAAAGCACTACTAATAACTCTAACATCTTGCATTACCATTCCTTGATAGGAATTGACTAAAAGTTGAGAATTAAAGAGGTCTGTAGCTGCCTTACAATCAGACTCAATGATAACGTGTTGGAAGCACATATCTAATGCAAAGTTAGCTGCCATTCTAATTCCAATTGCCTCTGCCAAACCCGGGTCATGAAGAGATGAAAACCGTCTAGCTGCAGCAACCATAACTTGTCCTGTTTCATCCCGGATCAGAATGCCAACTCCCCACACATCACCAGCAGCTGAAGCCATATCAACATTTGCCTTGTAATAACCAGTTGATCCAGAGGTTAACTCGGAACTAGCTCGACTGGTCTAGCGACCTACACGCTACCTCGGATTTAGGCTTATCATACAGCCATCTCGGCTAGCCTACCTCAGCCACCTCGGCTGGCCTGCCTCAGCTACCTCGGCTGGCCTACCAGCCATCTCGGCTGGCCTACCTCAGCCATCTCGGCCGGCCTACCTCATCCATCTCGGCCGGCCTACCTCAGCTACCTCGGCTGGCCTACTAGCCATCTCGGCTGGCCTGCCTCAGCCACCTCGGCTGGCCTGCCTCAGCCACCTCGGCTGGCCTACTAGCCATCTCGGCTGGCCTACCTCAGCCACCTCGGCTGGCCTGCCTCAGCTACCTCGGCTGGCCTGCCTCAGCCACCTCGGCTGCCTACCAACCATCTCGGCTGCATGGACACTTAACAACTGTGCAACCCGGGGACCACCAACTAGCTCCTCACCCTACCACTTGCCTATGCCTACGCGGACTGACACCAATAAAGGGCACTTCCCATTACATAGACTGAGCAACTTACCCACTGACACAAGCAATCAGGCGTAGGTTGGGCTACATCACAGGCTAGCTCCAGCTAGACCCCATGCTATAAATACCCCCTCCCGTGGAGGGTCAGGTACGCTCATTTCTCCCCTGCTCACACTCTGTCTCAAACCCATTCTAACTTGGGCGTTGGAGTGTCTTCGCAGGTCACCCCGTCCTCCACCACCGGAGCTACTGTTCAGGGCAACCACCACCGCATCTCAACCTCGGACCATCTTGGATCCCTATCTCGGACAACCTGGGAACATCTCGGACCACACCCCGAACCACCCTGGAACACCCAGGAATGATCACCTCCGCCATGATCATTTGTCTGGCACGATTATTTGGCGCTGTCTGTGGGAAGAGGTAAATAGTAAACCCCACCAACTCTTCTGGTTGAAACCTCTTCTCCTTTTCCTTTTCCCCAATCTTAGAAACCATCACCCTGAGCGTATATGAATATTCAGATCTGGGCTTTCCCAGATTCCTACATTTTTGGATCAACTTATTTCTTACGAATCTTATAAAGTGGAGGAGGGGGAAACAAGCGTCTCTTGGTTTTTTATAATCCGTTTCTTGATTTATGGTTGTTTTCTGCACTGTATGGGATGAGATACCTGCAAAAGTTATACTCCTCAAAATCCGAGGTGTGAAAACCCGGATGGGGTACTTGCAAAGAAAGGATGCTCTAAATCCGAGGTGGAAAACACGGATGGAGAAGCTACGAGGATGCTCCTAAATCCGAGGTGTGAAAACCCGGATGGGGAAGTCATGAGGATGCTCTAAAATCTGAGGTGTGAAAACCCGGATGAAGAAGTTATGAAGATGCCCTAAAATCCGAGGTGTGATAACCCGAATGGGGAAGTTATGAAGATGCTCCTAAATCCGAGGTGTGAAAACCCGGATGGGGAAGTCATGAGGATGCTCTAAAATCCAAGGTGTGAAAACCCGGATGGGGAAGTTATGAAGATGCCCTAAAATCCGAGGTGTGAAAACCCGGATGGGGAAGTCTTGAGGATACTCTAAAATCCGAGGTGTGAAAACCCGTATAAAGAAGTTATGAAGATGCCCTAAAATCCGAGGTGTGAAAACCCGGGTGGCTTACATATGAAGATACCCTAAATCCGAGGTGTGAAAACCCGGATGGAGAATATATGAAGATGCTTCTAAATCCGAGGTATGAAAACCTAGATCCAAATCCGAGGTGTGAAAACCCGGATAGCTTACTTGCGAGGACGAGATGCTTCCAAATCCGAGGTGTGACAACCCGGATGAGATGCTTGTAAACCCGAAGTGTGAAAAACCCGGATAACATACTCCTAAATCCGAGGTGTGAAAACCCGGATGGGGTACTTACAAAGAAAGGATGCTCTAAATCCGAGGTAAGAAAAACCGGATGAGATACTTCTAAATCCGAGGTGTACAAACTCGGGTGACCTACATCTAAATCCGAGATATGAAAACCCGGACGACGTACATGCCAGGATGACCTACTAAATCCGAGGTGTGAAGACCCGGGTGGAGAATTGCGAGGATGGGATACTTCCAAATCCAAGGTCTGAAAACCCGGATGACATACCCAAATCTGAGGTGTGAAAACCCGGATACATCTAAATCCGAGGTGTGAACACTAAGATGACATACCTATAAATCCGAGGTCTGAAAACCCGGACGAGATACTTCTAAATCCGAGGTGTACAAACTCGGGTGACCTACATCTAAATCCGGGGTATGAAAACCCGGATGACATACTTATAAATCCGAGGTATGAAACACACGGATGGTGTACTCGCCAGGACAGAGAAATTATGAAAATGAAACATAAAAACCGAAGAACTAAAATACAAATTGTCTATGGGAAAAGCTTTACGTGAAGAACATAATTGTCTTCTCCTCAAAATTCCAGTCGCCAACCGACCAGCTTTCATACCCCAACCGAGGTCTGGAAACACAGAACATTAAAACGAGATGCTAGAGTAAACGCACATGCGAAACCAAGTCTAAAACTTGGCAAAATCCGGGTTTATGAACTCGGAGAAATAAATTTTTCATATACAGAGCGTCGAATACCCATAAATCTGAGTTCATAAACTCGGGCAAATAAATTCTTCATATGCAGAGCGTGGAGTACTTCTAAATTCGAGTTCATAAACTCGGATAAATAAAATTTTGGGTAAAGAGTATGGAAAAGACGAGATCTCATTAACTGAGCTCACCGGGTATGATGATATCCCAGTCGACCAATCTTCTCGTCCTATATGTCCCACACTCTGTTTTACCTGCTTGGATTTTAACCCCACAAAAGGTCAGACTAGTCGTTAAAATCGCATTCGACATCTCGACCCAATATACTTAGACATGGCATCGAGCTGGGGGGCATCTGATCCAGAGGTTAACTCGGAACTAGCTCGACTGGTCTAGCGACCTACACGCTACCTCGGATTTAGGCTTATCATACAACCATCTCGGCTAGCCTACCTCAGCCACCTCGGCTGGCCTGCCTCAGCTACCTCGGCTGGCCTACCAGCCATCTCGGCTGGCCTACCTCAGCCATCTCGGCCGGCCTACCTCAGCTACCTCGGCTGGCCTACCTCAGCTACCTCGGCTGGCCTACTAGCCATCTCGGCTGGCCTGCCTCAGCCACCTCGGCTGGCCTGCCTCAGCCACCTCGGCTGGCCTGCCTCAGCCACCTCGGCTGGCCTACTAGCCATCTCGGCTGGCCTACCTCAGCCACCTCGGCTGGCCTGCCTCAGCTACCTTGGCTGGCCTACCAGCCATCTCGGCTGGCCTGCCTCAGCCACCTCGGCTGCCTACCAACCATCTCGGCTGGCCTACCTCAGCCACCTCGGCTGGCCTACCTCAGCCATCTCGGTTGCATGGACACTTAACAACTGTGCAACCCGGGGACCACCAACTAGCTCCTCACCCTACCACTTGCCTATGCCTACGCGGACTGACACCAATAAAGGGCACTTCCAATCACATAGACTGAGCAACTTACCCACTGACACAAGCAATCAGGCGTAGGTTGGGCTACATCACAGGCTAGCTCCAGCTAGACCCCATGCTATAAATACCCCTTCCCATGGAGGGTCAGGTACGCTCATTTCTCCCCTGCTCACACTCTGTCTCAAACCCATTCTAACTTGGGCGTTGGAGTGTCTTCGCAGGTCACCCCCTCCTCCACCACCGGAGCTACTGTTCAGGGCAACCACCACCGCATCTCAACCTCGGACCATCTTGGATCCCTATCTCGGACAACCTGGGAACATCTCGGACCACACCCAGAACCACCCTGGAACACCCAGGAATGATCACCTCCTCCACGATCATTTGTCTGGCACGATCACCAGTAGGTGGGGTAACTTAATAACATGTGACGCTGCGGAGTCTTGAACCATTGGGGATGGGAAATGATTGCGGCCCAAAAAAACAGTGAGTTAAGAGCAGTACTAAATAGCAAATCCAAGTTCACCTGTTGATTCTCAAATATTTTCCTATTTCCTGCTTGCCAAAACCCATAGCATAAGGCAATGAATAAACAACAATCATCTTCAGGAGACTTTGCAAAGTAATTATCAGCCCACACACCAATAGGAATATCAGTAGAATCATTAAAGCAGTAACCCAAAGGGGACCGCAGCCAAGCATCTTTAATCCAGGCACAATCACGGAATAAATGAGTAGCTGTTTCTACCTCCTCTACACACCATGAGCACACAGGATCACAGTTTATTCCATGCCTATTTAATTGAGCTTTCACAGGCAAGGAATTGTGCATCAATCTCCACATAAAGTGAAGAAGCTTTGGTTGGCATGGAAGCTTCCAAAACATTGTCCAATGGAATTGAGGAATAGGAAGGCCTGAACTAGAACCATCCCTTTGAGCACGCAAATTTTGGAGAGCAAAGTAGTACCCCGATTTTACTGAATACATACCATTTTTTATGACACGACACCCCAACAATATGTATCCTTTTGATTGGTGGTAGGGAGTGGATTATTACAAATTTGATCCACTTCAAAGGGTAGGAATGTGGATTGGATGATATCCAATTTCCATTGATGCAAGTCATGATTAATCAAATCACTTACTGTAACCAATTCAGAACCAGTTGGTTTTGGCGACCAAGGCTTGTGACCGGTTTGAATAGGCAGCCAACCATCCTCCCATATTTTGACTGATGAACCATCACCTATCCTCCAGAACCCACCCTTTTGAAGAATCCAGCTAGCATTATGAATGCTCTTCCAAGTGTAACTTGGGGAATAGCCAAGCATGTAAGAAGTCAGACCTTGGATAGTACCGTGATTTCAGGCATTGAGAAACTATAGATTCTGTATTTGTAGTAAGCCTCCACCGTTGTTTAGCCAACAAAGCTAAATTAAAAGTGAAAATCCCGGAATCCCATACCACCACTTTTCTTTGATACACATAAATGATCCCATTTGACCCAATGTGTTTTCTGCTCTCCATTTTTACTGCCCCACCAAAAATTACTAATCATGCTCTCAATCTTGTCACAAACTGATTTGGGCAAAAGGAAACAACCCATTATGTAACAGGGGATAGATTGGGAAACAACTTTCACAAGAACTTCTCTACCAGCTCTAGACATGTGCTTTTCTTTCCAGCCTTTTAGTTTCTTCCAAACTCTATCATGAACAAATTGAAAAACCTGTTTTTTCGACCTACCAATAAAGGTTGGGAGACCCAGGTATTTTGAATGGCTATCCACCGCCTTAATCAGCATCCAACCTTGGATCAATAATCTTCTCCCTTGGGGAATATTTCGGCTAAAGGATAGCTCTGATTTGTCAAGATTAATTAATTGGCCTGAAACTTCTTTATACTGGTTAAGAATTTTCTGAATATGGGCAATTTCAGAGTTAGAACTTCTTGTAAAAATGATGTTGTCATCAGCGAAAAACAGATGGGAGATATTAGGGGCACTTCTTGCAATCTTGATCCCGTGGATAACCTTTTCAGATTGGGCTTTGTGAAATAAACCTGAAAACACCTCAGCACATATAATAAATAGATAAGGGGAGAGAGGATCACCTTGTCTTATCCCCTACTAGGTGAGAATACATGACAAGAGTTTCCATTTAGAAGCACTGAAAATGAAACAGTAGAGACACATCTCATAATAAGGGCCACCAAGTGAATAGGAAAATCCATAATTAACAACACTTTCTCCAAGAAAGACCATTCCACCCTATCATATGCCTTAGCCATATCTAGTTTAAGCCCAACATAACCAACTCTTCCTCTAGCCTTTTTCCTCGTGAAATGAAAATTTTCAAAAGCAGTTAGAGCATTATCTATAATTAGCCTACCAGGAACAAAAACACTTTGGTTATAGCTAATTATAGAGGGGAGGAACTGCTTAATACGATTAACAACAGTTTTGGTAATGATTTTCATGATCACATTACAAAGAGAAATGGGCCTAAAATCCTTCGTATGCCTTGGTTTTTTTATTTTTGATACTACATTGAAACATATCATAGAATGTAAAAACCAAATTCGGTGTGACCAATAGTTGGGTCTAAGTTTTGTTCACTTGGCCATTACATCACAAACAAGATTTAATAAAAACAAAAAATCAAAAGCCATAAAGTCAAGGCAGAAACAACCAAATATAGAAAGTAAAAACCGCATGTTTAATTGAGTTTTGTTTTTTAATTTTTAAAAATTATTTTTTACAAATGAAATGACTTATTTAACACATTTTTATCACAAAAATAGAAAAATTTAATTTTTTTTTAAAATATCTCAGAATAATTTTAAAATTTCAGTTTTTGAAAACAAAAAAAATTACATTTTTTAAAATTGTTAATTTTTAATTTTTTAATTTTTAAAATAGAAAATAATTTTTAAAAACTGTAAACAAAGAAGCCTAGCACTCCTAACCCCTTAAGGCTATTTTTTTTTTCAAAACCCCTTTAAGGCTATTGAGGAGACTTCTTTTCTATTAGAGACAACCTTGCACTATGTCTCTAAGTTGAGCCTATTCTCCTCTAGAAAAGCTTGTTGCATCTCTCTCTTATTACGGTTTTTTGCTGAGAATTTTTTATTTCCAAAATAATATTGAGATATTTTAGTATTTCCTTCTGTCCTTTTCATAGGATACTTTTGAGAATTATACCTTCGTCATTTTTATAAGATCTCATTTAAATTGGTGTTGTATTAAATTTTTTTACAAGTTTACCTTCAATTAACAGATTTTTTTCGTCAATTAGTAAATGTGGTAAATTTATTTCTTGAACTCCCTCCCTCCCTCTTGTGAGAATTGTGGAAGATGATTAACCAAAGTTGTCTCTGTCAAGAAGGTGGAAAGAGATTATAATGAGTTTGAATAATTTTAACGGTAATTTTGAAAAAAAAATCTTTTCATAAATTTAGTATCATTCAGTGTTATAAAACTTGGAACGGTCATTGATTTGGTCAAAATACCGAATTACTGGTCAAACAAGTGAGTCATTAGTTGAACCGATTGAACCAATATATATAAAAATAATAAATAATAAAATTTTATATTCCAAAACATAAAATCTGTGAAACAAAGAATACTAAACTATGATATTACTAGCTAATTTAGCTAATTTCTTTAATGTTTGTGAATTAGTCAAAAGGGTCTTATAATAAAGAATTCAAAGAGTATATTTTTCTAGAATTTAATGTGTATTTAATATAAAAAATTTTAGAATTTAATATATATACACTGTCAGTGTAAAGAAATTTTACACAGACATCTAATGATATGTTATCACATCATTTATTGAAATTAATAACATATGAGATGTCATATTCATTGAATGATGTTGAAGCACGCCATTGAATGTACGTGTAAAACTTCTTTACACTAACGGTGTATATAAATTAAATTCAAAGTTTTATACTATCATTTTTTAATATATTAACACATTATTTAATGAGTATGACAGTTGGTATATTAGTAAACTTAATAAATAACATGATAATATAGTGTAAAATCTTTTTACATTATCTTTGCATACCTATTAATTCAAAATTTCTAAGATAATTCTTACATTACACAATTTAACGTGTGATTTATTATTTTCCTAAACATTAATTGCAATATACAAATTTCTAATGATAATGAGTCCAAACATAAAAACCAGTGAATGACACATAACTGCTTAGGTAGTATAAGATTTTTTTTTGGTAAACAGGTAGTAGTATAAGACTTTATAAACAGCGTGTAGCTATGGGCCTATACCATGGATTATGGATGCGCAAAATGCAAATACTACCTATCCTATCTGATGACAATACCATTTTCCCTTCAATTCATTACAATGTGCCAACCCTATGGCCCGGCTTTCTCTCATTTCCTGAACATTATTGTGTGTGTATATATATAAGGCAACAAGAAATAACAACCAACCCTTCAGCATAAACCCACACTAACACACTCCATTGTCCAGTTCACCGAAAACGATGTCGTCCTCCGAGTCCCAAGAGCCCCCACCTTCATCGGAAGCATCAGTAAGCAAAAAGGCGGCGAAGAAGGAAGCAGCGAAGCAAGAAAAGCTTCGCCGCCGCCAAGAAGCCGCAGCCGCCACCGCCTCTACCGCGAATCTCTCCATCGACGACTCTGACGACCCCCTCGCTGCCAACTACGGCGACATCCCGCTCGTGGAGATCCAGTCGAAAACACCAGTCGATGTCAATGACTGGACCCGTGTCGAGGCACTCGACGGTTCGCTGGCGGACCGGTCGGTTCTCATCCGAGGAAGGGCGCAGACCATTCGGCCGGTGGGGAAGAAGATGGCATTCTTAGTCATAAGGGAAAACGGTTTCACCGTGCAGTGCTTGGTGCAGGCGCAGCCCGATGCGGTGAGTCCTCAGATGGTGAAGTTCGCCGCCGCGCTCAGCCGCGAGTCCATCGTCGATGTCGAGGGCGTCGTTTCCATCCCGGCTGCTCCCATCAAAGGTGCCACGCAGCAGGTTGGTTGGTTTTGTTGCCTAGGGTTTGTGATTTTGCGGTGTTTTTGAATTTTGAATTTTGAAGTTTGTGAATTGTTATGTTTATGATTTTGATTATGATGCTATTATGCTGGTCCTGTAGGTGGAAATTCAAGTGAGGAAATTGTATTGTGTGAGTAGGGCTGTTCCGACTCTACCAATTAATCTCGAGGATGCAGCTCGAAGTGAAGTTGAGATTGAGAAGGCTCTTCAGGTACACTAATTACTGATGATAGATGTGTGTTTGTTGTTGTTTGTGCAATATAGTCATTCTGTGTCTATATTTTTGTTCAATATGCATGTTAATGGGGGGTTTTTATTGGGTGCAGGCTGGTGAGCAACTTGTTCGTGTTAATCAGGATACACGCTTGAACTTTAGAGTACTTGACGTGCGAACACCAGCTAATCAAGGAATTTTCCGCATTCAATCTCAAGTTGGAAATGTAAAGGATACCATCTCTGATGTTATTCTGAGTTTTTCTTTTCTTTTTCTTTTTTGTTTATTCATTTTTGAGTCACTGAAATATATGCATGTTGAGTCACTCAATTAAGAAATGCATTTTGCAATCTGATGCTAAGCTGAATGGTGTGGTTAACTTTTAATTGCATTGTTGGGCAGGCATTTAGACAATTTTTATTGTCTGAAGGTTTTGTTGAAATCCACACTCCAAAGTTGATTGCTGGATCTAGTGAGGGTGGAGCTGCTGTTTTTAGACTGGACTACAAAGGGCAACCTGCATGCCTGGCCCAGTCACCTCAGCTTCACAAGCAAATGGCAATATGTGGTGACTTTGGCCGGGTTTTTGAGGTTGGCCCTGTGTTTAGAGCAGAAGATTCCTACACACATAGGCATCTGTGTGAGTTTACAGGGCTTGATGTTGAAATGGAGATTAAGAAGCATTATTTTGAGGTATATTTGGCTCAGGCACATGTTGTGTGTTTGTTTTTGACATTGTTGATGGACATCACCGGATTTGCTGATGATTTGAGCTTATGGGCAGGTTATGGATATAGTTGATAGATTGTTTGTTGCAATGTTTGACACTTTGAACAAGAATTGTAAAAAGGATCTGGAAGCTGTGGGGTGTCAGTACCCATTTCAACCTTTAAAGGTGCTTATTTTGTATCATCTTATCTTATGTTGTGGATTTATTATGCTATCAGTTGTATAATGCTTAGTTGAATTGTTATATAGTGCATTCATGATATTTTTATTGTGGAAATATTAGATGCAAATTAGTCACACGATCTTTTTTCTGATCTGACAATAGTCCTGTCAATGTGCAGTATCTGCGACAAACTCTGCGGCTTACATATGAAGAAGGAGTCCAGATGCTCAAGGTAAGCTTAAAGATTTCTAAACTAATTAACTTGCAAGTGGTAGACAAACAACAAAATACAATAGGATGATGATGATGCCTGAACCGTTACATCTTTTTTCCTGTTGTCTATTGGGGGTTTATAAGCACTAATAAGAAGTACCCCCTACACAATTTAATCTTATAGATTAGCATACTTACAAATATAATATCAACTCAACTATTTTGTAAGTCAATTAAAAATAATGTATAAGACTATAAGTCAATGAAAGATAATATATGATAGAAATTGTTGAAAATAAAATGAGATGGATAGGATAAGAGAACTATGAAGTAAAAGAAGTTTCATAAAAAATTGGGAGGTTAACTATACTGTGAAGTAAAGGATTTATTGCAACTAAAGAAGTAATATTCTTTCACAATCCACAACCTCTCAACAACGAAAGTCCATAATTTACCAGATAATGAACTTGAGTAAATTATAAAACGTTCAAGAAAATCTGTAGGCAGATGGGCATTTAGGCCTAGACCAGTATTGGATCTTTTGGTCTTGGGAAGTACACTCCTTGAGCTTTCCTTCAATCATCCTGCATATACCAATTTTTGTCAAGCGCTTTATGTTGGATATCACCTTCACCTATCCGCTTCCTTTTGAGACCATAACTTCACCAATAGACTTTTATCTATAGCATACATAAAGATGTATGTAGATATAAAGCTAATACAAATTATTGTTTTCATTAAATCAAAGTCTTGAAGCAGATATTTGTAATTGAGAACAACGGTAATGTAAACTGAGATAATTCATCTATTTTTTTGTGTACTAAAAGTAAGTTTCACTTTCAAATCACTTACTAAAGTTCTATTTAATCTAATAATAGCTTGCCTTTTAAAATTGCAGTTCATAACTCTATATACTAATTACTAAACCATTTACAAATATCTCATATGGAAAAAGTATAATCTATCAAATCGTTGCCTCTTGTAAGAAAAAGTATACTTAGTGGATGGTGGGATGGTTTTTTTTCCTTATAAAAGGTGAGCTCAGAAAAAAGTGGAGATGTGATAATACAAACAAGAAAGAACAACTGTTTTTATTTTAGTTTTTTGTTTTAAGTAAAAGAGAGTCAGAAACAGTATGATTTGCTATGTCATATCTTGTGTAATCTAATGTTTCTCACTCAAAATGTCATAGATGCAAATCCTAGTGGTTAGTTGATATAGAATTAGGCTTGAGCAACATTACAAATTTACAGTTACTGGAAAAAAATTTATAGTAAGGAATACCTCTCTCATAGTATCATGTTGTTATGAATCTCACATTGAGTTGAGTGGAATAAGACACTCATTGTGGTACTTAAACCATTAGACTTCCCACCTATTGGACTAGTCTTTTGGTTGGGCTCTCCTCATGTGCTTAAGTCATAATAATTGGCGCTTTGATTGATAGTTGGGCTATGGAAAGGGCTACCTATAGGCTGGATTAAGGTGTAAAAATACCAAATACTGATAGGTGAGTGAAGCCGCCAAAAAGGGAAAGGGCTACCAATAGGTCAATGTCGATAGAGTGAAGCCGCCATGGTTGTCAACTCTTAAAGGGGGCGGTAATGTTATGAGTCCCACATTTAGTGGAATAAGACACCCATTGTGGTTCTTAAGCTATAAGGCTCTCCAACCTAATGGACTAGTCTTTTGAATTGGACTCTCCTCATGTATAACACATGTCTAGTAACTCGTACTACACTAGCAATTGCCCCATAAGGTCAAGCTTTCAATACCACATGAACATACACATATTTTACATAAATAATCCAATTTGTATCATTAGGTCCAAACAATTGCACAGCAAATCCAAGAAACTCTTAACATGGATATCAAACATAAATGGGAAATTAGTAGTTAAATTCAGATATGAATTTAAAAAATCTTTTGGACAAACTTATTGTTCAAAAGATTCTTTACAGCCACCCCAGAGCTGTGCCTGTCATATACCACCCAAGCCAGACTCGTACTTCAGAGTCCCACAGCTCTGCCACCTTTTCTTCTTTCTAGGGTTTAGATCATATACCACCCAAGCCAGACTCGTACTTCAGAGTCCCACAGCTCTGCCACCTTCTCTTCTTTCTAGACTCATTTGAAGGTATATCTGGATCAATCAATAGGTTCTGGAAAAAGAAATAAATGAACCTCCAAATAGCTAAAAGGTGAGATAGAAAAATCAAATGAAATAAATTCCTATTAGTTCTAGAAGTTAAAGTTAATATAATGAAATCTCAGTTCATAGGTAATCAATGGTTATTTGGGGTTGGGCAAACGCAGGGAAACTTGACATGTCCATTTTTAAAATATTCCAAACTAATGATTGGAACCATTGGTGAGCTTCGAACTAATTCAAGCTAAGGATGAAAATTTTGTAATAGTACTCCTTGTAGTTGGAGCTTGAAAGCACCTTTGGTAAAAAAACCAGGGAAAATCACTGCAATAAACACACATCATCCCATTTTGAATATATGATGAAACAATAAATGACAGATTAGATAAGAGCCAGACCTATGAATGACAATATTTTATCAAGCCTGTAGATTTTTTAGATAGTACGCATCTACTAAAGATATTTGGCATCAAACATACAGCTTTTTTTAAGAAGGTTTCCAGCTAAATTGAAATTGCTGTTAATCCAGGCATCAAACCTGTATCTTGCTCAATTCTTTGGGGGGGGATGGAGATCTTATACCTGTAAATTTTAGTGATACATCATTTTTTTATCATTAAAAAAACCAACAATTCGTTCATTTAATTCAAATATCCAAAAATACCCTAGGCAAACCAAAAGAACCAAAATTTAACAAAACCAAAATTGATTCCTCTTTGGCATAGGAAACTGGTTGTCCTTGGTTCAAAGTATCTGAGAGGAATAACATAGTTGTAAACTCAGAAGGTTTATGCAGTAGTGAAATTAGAAAAGGGAGGCGATTTGTGATTTTAATCATTGTAATTTTCTTCAAAAAAAAAAAGATAGGTAGAAAACAAAAAAAAAAAACTTAGAATTAGCATTAATGGCAAACACAAGACTGGCACTCAAAACATGCTTTACTGTTTAATGCATGACTCAGTTTTAAATGGTATGTTTGTCATGGTTTCGAAAAAAGCAAACCAAATTCATATAATCACACGTATATATCCTCACATATTCATCTGAACAAAATGTATGAGGAATAAAAAAACATTGAAACCTGGTTAGAATCTTGCATCCAAGCAAGTAGAATATAACAAAAAAACATTGAAAGCTATCCAGAGTCTTACAAATTTCAGGCCATGTGAAAAACAATGAATCTTCATTGCTGTTCACTGACCTTGAGCTAGTTGAAGGAGACAGACCAGACATACATATCAGAAAGAGAAAAAAAGACTCAAGTTTATTTCCATTGAGATACAAAAGAATAAATAGAGAAAAAAAATGGAATCCAGAGATCATATCTGACTAAATGGGGGCCTAGGTCCAAAAGACACCCTGTTCTCAGTTCGTATAGTTTTGCGTGCTTGTCAATAAAAATGGATAGCTTTAATCATTCGCCCTTGAGGGATGACGGTAATCTATAGTTTGTTTACTGTTGATTGGATGACTCCATGATGAGTCTGATATCTTTGTTGAGTCATTAGAAATGTTTCAACGCCCCATTCTCAATCCATATAACATTCTTGTGTGCTTGTCAATCAAAAGTTGTCAGTTTGGAGTCCAATAAAGGATGACATTAGTTGTTGACTCTTAAAAGTGATTTTTCAGTCTATCATCTGATCTACAAGCCAATTCGTACCCCTTTATTTAGGTTTCAAACGTTCTGTTCTAAGAAGTGTGAGGACTGATTCTCTTAGGTCTTCCAGTCTATTTTTCCTCTAATGGATGGTTCTGGTAGTTCATTGCTTTGTTAAATCTTTAACCTCAGGAGTCAGGACTCATAGATGGACTTAACCTACTATATTAACTATGAATTATGATCTATAGGATGGTAGGAATTTACTGTGTGCCTATCTTGCAACTAGTAATGATTTCGTATTGCAGGAAGCTGGAGTAGAAATTGAACCTTTTGGTGACTTGAATACTGAAGCAGAAAGGAAACTAGGCCAACTAGTTTTGGAGAAGTAATTCCTTTTCTCGATTATTCACCACTATGTTGTTTTTGTTGTTATGAGCTGTTATTTAAAATAGTTTTTGGGCTGTAATTCTATGTTAGGTACGGCACGGAGTTCTATATCCTCTATCGGTACCCTTTGGCTGTAAGGCCATTTTATACAATGCCTTGCTATGACAATCCAGCATACAGTAACTCGTTTGACGTTTTTATTCGAGGTAAACAATAAGTTATTTTATCATAAATGCTTTTGGTAAGATGATATGGTGCGCTAAAAGTAAATCGATGTATGCTTTGACTGTCATGTTTCTTCTAATATTTACATGTATATCCGTCGAAGCTTCTGTCACTGTTGTTTGATGTAAACGTCTGTGTATTCCTTGTCTTTAGGTGAGGAGATAATTTCCGGAGCCCAGCGTGTCCACGTGCCAGAATTTTTGGAACAACGTGCAGCGGCTTGCGGCATTGAAGTCAAGACAATATCTACATATATTGATTCATTCAGGTATTATTTATCACCTCTTCCACTCGTGCTCAATGCTTCATGTATACAAACTTGCTTATCAAATACTAAATGCTTGATTGATTGATTATTTCCAGATATGGTGCTCCGCCACATGGTGGCTTTGGAGTAGGCTTGGAGCGTGTGGTAATGCTCTTCTGTGGCCTGAATAACATTCGCAAAACATCACTTTATCCACGTGACCCACTTAGGATTGCACCATGATAATATTATATCCAAACGGTGGCTCAGATATTGAGTCTTTTCGCTTTTTTCTTATTTATTGCAAAATGTTTCTTTCCGTAGATTTATGAAAATATTATTTGAATTGGTATCTTGGAGCTGACTTTAGACGAAGTTATATTTCTGGTGTTGGACATAATGTAGTTGCGCTGCATATTGAACTACGGACGCTCTTTCTAAAGGTCAATTTTTCTCTAACCAGGTGAATCAATGATAAATTTGATCTCAACAACATATTTCAGCATTATATTTATTATTTTGAATCCTTTTGGTGCTGGATCACAGGTTTACTTCATAAGATAATCCTGTTCTAGTATAATCCTGTTCTAGTTGGGTAAAATTGTTATAGACAATAAAATCTTTCCTCCAATCATGAATCCTGTTCTAGTTGGGTAAAATTATTATCGACAGTAAAATCTTTCCTCTAATGCAGCTAAATATCAGGATTTGAACTGGAAATGAAATAAGTTTTAACTGGTTTTGTACAAATTTTTTAAAATAGAAAATAAAGTAAAAATAAAAGGGTATCATTTAATTAAAAATGAAACAAGAAAAACATACTAAATATTTTCTTATATTAAATAGTTTCCTAACATGCAAGCTTTCTTCCGAATAGGATCTGCTTTTGCACCTCAAAATCAGCAAGCAATCCTTAGTTACATTCCCCATTATTCAGAAAAGTTTATGTTGAAATCAACCATTATTCAGAAAAGTTTATGTTGAAATCAATGGAGTTGGTTCAAGTGGTACATGTTTAATTCCTCTTAAGCAAGATTCCGGGTTCGAGTCTTATGGATGGTAAAAATTCTCGTTGGAAAAGGTAACTATACCATAATATAGATGTTCTCGTTTTGAATAAAATAAAGTATATCAGAATTTAGATCTCCTGCTTTTAGTTTTTCTTCTTCCTTAAATTTAAAAATAATACATTAATAAAAGTAATAATTAAAAAAGAATATTACTACCTAGTACCTACACGGTTTTTTTTTTGTTAATGTGTTATTTTCAATTGAGAAACAGGAAAGAAAATAACTAATTTCAATTCAGAATAACATCTAATTATTATAGTAGATTCTCCTAAAGGGAGTCTCGACCAAACTGGGTAGTCTAGACGGCGATGAATAACATGTAATTACTACGATATAGTGGTCTAGGTCGTATATGATATCCCTTAAACTTAAATTCATAATAAAAAAAATATGCATTTAATAGCTCTCGGAGCTAATTTTCCATCGTTAACATGTGCAAAACTCAGAAAATCCTCAAATTAGAAAAATCAATAGCATTACCTAACAAAACTTCTCCTGGAATTTTGAAATCAAGTGATGAGTGTGGAACAAGATTAATTGAGTAACATGCAAAATATGCCACCTCAACCCATAAATCACATTTCGACCAAAAAAAAACCCATAAATCACATTGATGCCATAACCCAGTTTTGAGAGCATATAACGAGGCCTCTCAAGTAGAGTCTCATTCATTCATTTTACAACATCATTTTGCTAGGGTTTTCCTAAAATGATTTTTTTGTCTAGTAATACTATGATTTGTGTATAACTCATTGAAGTCACCCTACAAAACTCTAACCCATTATTTGTTTTGAGCTTCTTCACTCTTTTCCTTATTTGGATTTCAAAAAGTGTTTTCCACCTTTTAAAAGTAAGGAAGGCCTCAGTTTTATGCCTTAAAATAAACCCAAGCCTTATGTGAAAAGTAATGAATAATAGTCATCATATAGTGATGTCCTTTATATAGGAACTTTACAAAGGCTTTAAAGATTAAAGTGAATATAATCAAGAATACCTTTCACTTAGTGAGCTGTTGTAGAGAAACTAACTTGTTTTTGTTTCCTCAAAACTCAATGTTCACAAAACTCCAACTTACCTATACCATATTTATCATAGAGGCCTTGCTTGCTCGGAAGGTTCATGCCCTTTTCTACTCATATATGGCTTAGTCACTATGTCATAATTTGGTGACATCAATATTAGACAATGAAGAAGATACAAATGTTGAACTTGTCACAACAAAACCTTGTAAGACTATCATGACATCTAAATAAAGTGAGAGTCAAATTTGTCCTTTTTAATATTTGGTCACATTGTTCATAAGAATAAGTGAATAGAATGACGAATTTGTGTAGTGAAATGTTGCGTTGAGAATGTGGACTCTAATGCTATGATAAATCTTCATCAGGATCTTTAATGAAAATACAATAGGATCTTATACCAAGAAGTGAACTACTAGTTTCAAAAGTCCATAGAACAAATATTAGATTTGAGAGATACAAATACTTATTTCCATACCTACACAATGATCAAAAGAAGGAAGAATAGGGTCCATGAATTGGCGCTCCTGAATGGTGTTTGGTGTGAAGAGGAGTAGAATCTTCAAGTTGAAGTTGTTAAATTCTTCAAGATACTTTTTATACTAAAGATAATATGTAGGTGGATCTTTTCCATACTTTGAACATGTCTACTTTGTCTAATAAGGGAGTTCTTCACCTTATAAAATCACTAACAAAGGAAAAAGTATGATTTCTAGCCTTGAATTCTATGAGCCAATAGGGCCATATGACTTCTAGGCTATGCATTTTAAGAAATTTTGGTATATAGTTGGTGATGATATATGGGGAATGGTGTCAAATGCTCTTAGTCAAGGGGATATCAATCCCCAAATTTTTGAAAGAGAAATAAAATTCTTACAACTATACAACATTACAACAAGGAGAGAGAAAAAGATAAAAGAAATAGAAGACAGAGAAATGTGAGATGTGATATGTGATATGATAGAGAGAAATACAAAGAAAAAATATGTTGCATGAGTTGTTGTATGTTTTGGTTATATGAATTTATTATCTCTTTCTGAAACTCCCATTTCCTTGATTCTGAAAGTTGATCAACCTAGTAACTTTAGGGAATTTGGGCCCATCGATCTTTATAATGTTATATACAAGAGCATCACAAAATTATTGGTGAAATAACTTTGGCCTTGGAGCGAGCTGGACCAAGAGGTCCATTTAATATAATTATCTAACTATTTAAATAAATTAAGAAATAGATAATTCAAATAAAGGGCTAAGACAAGATAATAATTAGCATATCAGGTAATTGGGAAAGCAATAAAAGATATTAATGACAAATAATAATAATAATTACTGCGTACTAAGGATTGGAGGAGTATAAATAATAAGGTACATGGCAAGAAGGAGACACAATATTTAGAGAAATTATTGGCAGCTTGTCAAACTCTAGTTTACCATACGTGAACATTGGCACTCACAGTGGGACAAGTAAAACTTGTCCCATTTGTACAAGAATAATTAGAACAAGGAATTTGAGCACCAACGAATGAAGGACATGGAGAGGAGACAACAACCATGAATTGAGAACTGGTGGCTGGTGTTGCTTATAATCCCTTGATGGCTCAAAGGCCTTCGCTTCCTATCTTGCCACCATCAAGATTGCCTATTCCTGGAAGTCAACCACTAATCTCGGGAGATATTTTGCCTATACCAAATCCTGTTGCACCGAGTGAATTTATTTTCTACCACTCCTTTCGTTGAAACATTTATCTCCTGACACTCAAAAATATGTTGTTCTTTTATTCTTTTTTTACTATGATTATGCACATGTTTGTGGTTCACTACAAATCATTTGTTTGGATTTCATTACTGTGATGGCCTAACTTCACATTGGAAGAATCATTTGAATTTCGTGTATATAGGTTATTGAATATCTATGATGATGCAAAAGGTTAGGATATAAAGATAGTAGCAATATAAGAGAGGGGTGAATATAAAAAAAAATCTAATTCAATATCAAAAAATGAAATTTTTACTTTAATTGTATTTTTCCTTTTAATAGAAATACTGAAGATAACTTTAACTTAGCATACTGTTAATATATATTTCATACTATTATTTGAATCTATACTTTATTGAATAAATGAGCATAGAAATTGTAATGAATTCATTTATTTAAATAAGTTTAGAAATTGGGAGAACATAGAATTAGACACAAATAAAATTAAATTCATAAAAAAAAGGTTTATATTTTTTTTTTAAAAAAAAGGGACAACGGGAAGATGTAGGAGGAGGTAGGTAGTTACAATATCCAGATGGATATCACATAGGTGTGAAAGAGGGGCGATCTTTTGTTGATGTGGTGAAGGGAAATGTTAAGAAAGTGTGTAAACCAAAAGTAGTACATACACCACGAGAAGTTTCGAGTTGGAATGGCTTGGAATTTTATGTTGCAGATGAGAAGATTGAATGGTTGAAGAAGTGCTATGTTGGGTAGGTGCATCACATTGATGAAGTCTTCACGGTACAGGATAAGATTCTTGCAGAAGGACTCCGATCTGTCAAGGTCACACCAATGGGTGGTGATCTGGTCCTAATTCAAGCCCACGAAGAGGAAGACCATGAGGAATTACTGAAAGAATTGGAAACAATGTTCTCCAATTGGTTTGTTGATATTAAACCATGGTGCCAAGAGGAAGTTCCAAGGGGAAGATATGTATGGCTTAGATGTCAGGGGTCCCTGTACATGCTTGGTCAGAGACTTTCTTTCAGGCACTGGCAATTAACTTTGGTAGATATGTGAGTATTGATTCAGTTACAAAAACTAAGGGTAGACTGGATGTAGCACGGTTGCTAATCTATACTACTTCCATGGAGTATATTAACAGGTCTTTCAAAATAAAGATTAATGATTTGGTGTTTTCAATTAACATTCTTGAAGATCCGTTTGATCCCTGGAGAGTGAGGTCCAGTAATTTAAATTATTTTTCCCAGTCTGAAACCTCTACACAAGTCTCGTCTGAGTAAGATTATCTTGGCGTTAATGGATGGGGTGATATTGGTGATGGGATGCATTTCAAAAAGGATGGTTTTGAATTTCAATTTGTTACAGAAGAAAATGGTGATTTGCGAGCTAATTCTGTTGGAGATATGCAAAATCAGCAACCACTTTTTGAAATTGATTCTCCTAATAAATTTGATGTCTCCACAACGTTAATTGCTGAGCAAAATTCAGGGGTTGATTTTCCTCCTAAGGTGGCACCAATAATTAATCCCGAGATTGATGAAGGGCAATTAATTGGGCCATGTTGCGTTGAAGAGGACCAGTCTTCTGGTGCGTCCTCTTGGGCCAGTCTTGAAGGGCCGCGTAATGGGCTGACTACTACGGGCTCGATGCGTCTCCACAGTCCATCTACCAATGAGGGGAATTTGGGTGAGGTAGCTGAACAAGTAACTTTGGTGGGCCTTTCTACTCCAACTAAAGCTACTAATGGCCCGGTAAGAATTAGCCTTGATCAACAATTAGCAACTCCAACCCCAAGTATTGTTGCGCCTGAATTGAGTCTGCCCACGTGTGATGAGATGTGGAATGTGCTTCTTTATACGGTGCCAGTACAAGCAAACATAAGCGATGCGCTTATGCCTATTAATCTCGGTTTGTCTTCGCCAGATCGAGCAATTTCTCATGGTGGACTGGACCAATTAGCTATCCCATTAGATCATGGTGATGATTCCCAGTTGTGTGATGTGACAATTATTCAACTACAGGGATTAAATGATGTTAATATGGCTTGCCCGTGGGTGACAGCCAGAGGAAAAGCACAACTGAAAAAAGAGGAAGACCAAGGAAGAAGCCCAACATTCCAATAAGTAATCCTAATCCTGATACTGATCTTTTAAATGCTATTGTGATGATTGGTTTAGATACTGGTACCATAGCTGAACATGTGTGGCATATGGGTAAGCAATTAGGGGTCCGTGGCTCTGGTAGTGATCAGTTAATGCTGGGAAAACTGAATGAAATGGAATGCAGGGACATAGGGGCGATTGGTAGAACTGTGGGCGGGACCTAAGATTGTTGTGATTAGAACAGGAGCTGCTTATCTCTAATGATTATTGCGTCCATAAATATAAGAGGAATAGGAGGAAGGCTAAAGAAGGTGGAGATAAGGAAATTAATTTCAAATGAAAAAATAGATTTCCTTTTTATTCAGGAGACCAAGAAAGAAGCTATTGATGATAGATTTTGTGACTCATTAACAGATGGGGAGGAGTTTGGATGGGCATATAAACCTTCAGAAGGCCTCTCAAGGGGGTTGCTATCATTCTGGCGGAAATCACAATTTGTCATGCTTGAGGTGTTTTCTGATACTAATTTTATTGCTATGCTTGGGTTGTGGGGAGTTGAAAAACTACCTTGTTATTTTGTAAATGTGTATGCTCCTTGTGATATATCTTGGAAAAAACAATTGTGGTCCCGTGATAAGTGAAAATTAGTTGATAAATTAGAGCACTTTTCAGTTCACTTATCAAGGATAAAATGATAATTTTGCCCCAATTTAATCCTTTTTATTAAATATTAGATAAATTGTATTTATTAATCTGAGATTTGAATTTGATGCTATTTTGATAGAAATATTGCTGATTTTTGCAGGATATTGCAAAGATTTAATTTGAAGGATAGATAACATCAAATGAGGAAGATATCTGCAAGATTTGAGATTGATTGAAGATATTTAATGAAGATTTAAAGAAGATTTGAAGCCATTAATGAGGAGATTATTGCCAATCAATCAAGGATTTTGCAGACAAGCTTCCCGAATAAATCAAGGATTGCTCAATGAATGCAAGGAGATCATCAGATAAAAGGAAACAAGGAAGGACAAATATGCGAAAACCAGTCTCGGGGAGAGATCAAGATTAAAAAGAGAAAGTTGGAGCAACAGGACTCTACCTGCGCTTCACCTACGCTATAGCGCAGGGTGAAGCGCAGACTCTCTGGAGGTTGCGCTCAATCCTGCGCTATAGTGCAGCCTGGAGCGCAGGTTACGCTGATTTGGTCCCTGTTGCCGTTTTTAGATAGATCTCTTCCCAATTTGCGTTATCTTTCCTTAGTCTATAAATAGGAACCTATTGCACCAATTTGAAAGGTCGTCAATCATTGTAATCTAGTCTATAGTTCAGTGATTATGTACCAGAGCTAAGTTTAGAGTAGGAGAGGAGGAGCGCTTCACGAGGATTGAAGATGGTGACAACATCTTCAATGGTTTGTATGGCTACTTCGTGTAGTTAACTCTCCAGTAGGATTGGATGTAATTGATTCTATCCCTAAGTGTATGTAAATTCTATATTATTATTTATGAGCTCCCTATCTATAATATTGGTAATCTTATTCTGTACTTAATTCCTAATTCCCACGCTTGCATCTGGAGTTATAGGCTAGTCTTAACTAAAGTAGTTTTGATTAGGACTGAGAATGGGGGAGCGGATTCTGAAGAAACCCAAACTCTGAGTGAATAAGAGGACTCGGTGCTCTGTGACCGATACATGAGCGTTTCTAATGAGCGATGGGTAGTGTGAGTACTCTAGCGAAGGGCGTTCACAGGGCTAGGCCTTAGTATCGATAGCAAGGAGTTAGTTAATTGTGAATCCCGGACCGGAACATGGATGTGTCTTAGTGAGTGATGGGTAGTGACAGTACGTACTCTAATGAAAGGTGTGTCCACAGTATGAGGCCGCGTTTATCAACTAAGTTCCTTTACAAACTGACTAAAAAAGAGCAAAATAAGCCGAGGGTAAGTCTGTCGCCTGGGAGAGCCCGCATGGATTATCTTTGAGTGTGTGAGATCATTGGTAACTCGGGGTCTTAGCAATAAAGTTTGTCTACAGTATTATAGAGTAAACCTAAAATAATAGATAGTTTTTACATGCACAAAGGGTGAGATGATATGAAGTCCAATCCTAATCCAAGTAAAGTGTCTCTAACTCTTCCTTTCTAATTCCAATTAATATTTACTTTCTATTTACAATTCCGCAACTATACTCTCTAAACCGTGCTTTCTCTTGATAAATAGATCACAGTCTACATAGATTAATCGTTCCATGTGGATACGATACTCTTCTTACTATTATACTGTTGGATTTGTGGTTCGCTTGCCAAAAACTCATCATCCCGCTTATTAGAATATAAAACAAGTAGAGGGGGGAGTCCATAGTTTTTGGAGGGGAGATGACATCATGAGTGAGAGGAAGCACGATTCACTCACAAAATCATAGGCCCATTTAAGAAGTGGGCTAAATGGGTTTAACCATTTAACCCACAAACTTAAATGGGTTTCCCCGCAAACCCGCGGGCTGGTCCGCGGACCAATATATTTTTTTTAAAAAAAATGGATCTGAAAACAGTTTTAAAAAATAAAAAAATCCTAAAAAATCTACTTAAAAAAAGTCGTGACCTAATTTCACCAAATCCCTTACAATTCTCTTTCTTTCTTCTTCTTCATCTCCTTTCTTTCTCCACATCTGCCGCTCCATCCTCCGCTCCGTCGCAGCAGTGCAAGACCAACCCCCAAATTTCTAATTCACTCCTTCTCCTTCAATCTTCATCCGTCGCGCTCTCCCTCCACCCTCCTTTTCCGACCGAACCAGCCAGCACCGTTGTCCAGTAGCGCCGCCGCGGCCGCACCTCGCTCTCCCTCCACGGTTCGCAGCCGCAACATTCGACGATGGAATATGAGTTCGACCATGGATGGGTACCACAAGTTTTCGTGAGAAGCCCTAGTGAACTTTGTTAGGTCGGTGCAGTACCACAAGTGAAGTGAGCTTCCTTATGCATCAATAGCATCCAGGTTGAACTTTGATGGGAGCTTCCTTATGAGGAGTAGGTGCGATGATAACATGGGAAATGGTTTTTGATGTGTCTTTCTTTTATTTGATTCACAGTTGGAATGAGTATTTGATTCTCTTTGTTGTCCTTGTTTTGGAGAGGAAAAGAATATTGTTATGGTAAGTTTTTTTTGTTGTAATTTTCTAAATACTGGGTTTGATTTTTTGTTTCTTTATTTTATTTTCTTATAGGAATGAATTATGGGGTTGTTGGATTGTTGTTTAGGTCGTGAACCATAGAATTTGTTTTATAAAAAAAACTAAATTTTATGTTTTTTTTTCCAGATTTTTTTAATTAATTTAAATTCTATTTTTTAAAAAAAATAAATAGGCGGGTTGGTCCGCAAACCCACGGGCTTACACGGACTAGGAAATTACAGACCCATTTAAAACACGGGCTCAAACGGTTAAGCCCGTTTAACCTCGGGCTTTTACGGACCGGTGCGGGTCAACCCGTTACTCAGCTCTAGGCAAAGGATAATGCTAATAAGCTTGACATCAAAAGTGAGGAATTTGCTTTGCAGCCTGCTGAAGTTCAACAAAGGCAGGAATGGAAGGCACAAATAGGCCTCTATTTGTCTCTGAAGGACAAGTTGTTGTTTCAAAAGTCCAGACTTACTTGGTTAACTGCAGGTGATGCTAATTCAAAATTTTTTCATGGTTGTATCAATAGAAGAAGGATCAAGAATGTCATTAGAAGCTTGAAGGTGAATGATGAGAGGTACTCTGAACCTCATGCTGTTAAAGAAGCAGTGAAATGTTTCTATGAGAGGCATTTTTCTGAATCCACATGGGTTAGACCATCTTTATAAGGCACCGACTTTGCATCCTTGTCACAGGATGAGGCTTTAATTATCTTTGATTTTACCTTTCTCTGAGGAAGAATTAAAGTCTGCAGTATGGGACTGTGACGGTTCAAAGAGCCCAGGTCCAGACGGTCTCAATTTTAATTTTATTAAGGACTTCTGGGATATTTTGAAGCACGACTTCCTAGCTTTTCTGAATGAAATCCACGCTAATGGGAAGCTTGTAAAGAGTTGCAATAGCTCTTTCATTGTCCTAGTGCCAAAGACAGAATGCCCTCAAAAAGTGGAGGAATATCGACCTATATCCTTAATTGGGTGTATGTATAAAGTGGTGGCTAAAGTTCTTGCAAATAGGTTGCGCAAGGTGATTGGTAAAGTGATTTCTGAGTATCAATCTACTTTTTTAAAAGGATAGGTTTATCTTTGATAGTGTGGTTATTGCCAATGAAGTCTTAGAGGAGGCTATGAGGAAAAATAAGAGTTGCTTATTTTTTAAGGTGGATTTTGAAAAGCATATGATTCTGTCAATTGGGATTTTCTACAATCTGTGATGGAGAGAATGGGTTTTCCTCAAAAGTGGCGACAATGGATAGCTGAATGTCTATGTACATCCAGAATTTCAGTTCTTGTTAATGGAAGTCAATCTAGTGAGTTTGCGGTTGGTAGGGGGTTTAGACAAGGAGATCCTCTAGCTCCTTTTCTTTTTTTGATAGCCGTTGAGGGTTTCAATTCATTAATGTCTAAAGTTGTTCAATTAC
This sequence comes from Sesbania bispinosa, assembly GCA_026901365.1. Classification (NCBI taxonomy): domain Eukaryota; kingdom Viridiplantae; phylum Streptophyta; class Magnoliopsida; order Fabales; family Fabaceae; genus Sesbania; species Sesbania bispinosa. The sequence continues at coordinate 129,650 of QLOH01000911.1, read as the reverse complement.
AACTGTTTTCGGGCTACTTGGTTGGAAGGGATCAAATTCTAATCTCTCATCTTCAGTATGTTGACGATATAATTATTATGGGTGATGCTTCTTTGAATAATGTTTGGGTCATAAAATATGTGTTACAGTTGTTTGAACTAGTGGCTGGTCTTAAAGTAAACTTTCATAAGAGCAAACTGGTTGGAGTTAATGTTGATGTTAGGTGGTTGGAACTAATGGCCCAATTCTTGAATTATAAAATTGGGTCTTTCCCTTTCTCTTATTTGGGCCTACCTATTGGTGCCAACCCTAGAAGATTGAAGACTTGGGATCCCATAATTTTGAAGGTGCAGAAATGGCTATCATGGTGGAAGTGTAAAAATTTTTCCTTTGGTGGTCGTATTGTCCTCTTGAAATCGGTTCTTCACTCAATCCCGATCTACTATCTTTCCTTCTTCAAGGCTCCTAAAGGTACTATTTCTTGGCTTGAATCTCTTTTAAAAACTTTCTTTGGAGAGGGGATGATGAGAATAGGAAAATACCTTGGGTTGCTTGGGAGGATGTGTGTAAAGAAAAGAAACAGGGGGGACTGGGTATTAGAGACTTACGATCTTTTAACCTTGCCTTATTAGGGAAGTGGCGGTGGAGGTTGGTTGTTGAGAGGGGTAGTCTTTGGAATAGGGTGATCACTTCCTTATATGGTGAGTTTGGTGTGAGGAGGTTGAATGAGGGGTCGGGTGGTTCTAGGTGGTGGATTGATTTATGGTCAATCGAGTGTGGTGATAATTTAACATGTGATTGGTTTTCTAGTAAATGTGTTAAGGTAGTGGGGGATGGGAAATCTACCTCCTTTTGGAAAGATTGTTGGTGCGGTTCATTTGCTTTGTGTGACAGGTTTAGTAGACTCTTTCAGTTGCACATGCCAAAGATGCTACTGTTCATGATATGGCTGTTAGGGATGACCAAGAAATCCATTCGAATTGGTCATGGAGGAGGAATCTATTTGTATGGGAAAATCAACAATTGTTAGAATTATTGGAGGTTTTGAATGGGGTCTAGGTGCAGGAGGCTACATCGGATACTTGGCGTTGGAAGGATGATAATGATGGTCAATTTTCTGTGAAGTCAGCTTATAATTCAATTGTTAACAATGCTATTTTTGCAGAATTTCCATTGCATCAATATCTTTGGTGTAAATTTGTTCCGTCTAAGGTTTCAGGATTTGCTTGGAAGGCTTTGCTTGACATGCTACCAACAAAGCAGAATTTGGTGAAAAGAAACATTCTTCAAGAATCTGAATCAAAGTGTGTTTGGTGTGGGTCTAACATAGAATCTACTTCCCATATTCTTTTTAATGTCATTTTGTCATTTTGCTTACAATACTTGGATGTTGTGTCTGGATTGGTTTGGATTTACCTCTGTGCAACATAATTGTTGTCACCTTCATTTTGCACACTTTTTGGGTATCATAAACTGTTCTTTTGACATGCGTCTACGGTGGGCTGCAATTTGGCTATCTATGGTTTGGTCTTTATGGCTAGCAAGAAATGATTCTACTTTTACAAATTATATCTGCACCTCGAAAGAACTATTGGATCTAGCTATATTGCGCAGTTGGAAGTGGCTATCAGCAAAAGATAAATCCTTTGGTTACCCTTTCTCTTCCTGGACTTTGCAACCTGCTGCTTGTCTTAATTTCAGAAGTGTAGCCTGATAGTACATTGTTATTCTCTTTTGTGCTTCTGTTTGTTGTATCTTTGCTACTGCATCTTACCGAAATTTTGTTCATTTTTGGATTGGTTGGGGCCCTTGGGGGTGGAGTGGTTTGCTAGTCCGATTCTCATGGTTCTTTGCTGGATATTTTGGGTGATTTTTACTGTTAACTTGGCTGATAGATGAGTGATGTGTTTAACTGGGTTGATTTTTAGGAGGATGAAGAAATATCTCTTTTGCTAGCCTGCAGGTTTCTTATTAGTGTTGGTCGCATTCTTCTTTGCCTTTGCTTTGTTTTTCTAGCTGGTATTAAGGCAATTACAATAACTTGGAGTAACTTTTTGTCTCCTGCTACTGCACGTGTTCTTTGGGTTGGCATTGGTTTTAGAATTGGATGGATGCACTTTTGTATTATCTAAGCATACAGGACGTGGAGTTTTGGGACGTAGACAACTTGCCTTTGGATTCCATTTCAGCACACATTTTTTTGGCTTGTCATGTTGTGTATTTTGTGGTGGTTTTGATACTCTGTCTCTCCTTTTTGGTTGGCTCTTTGGATTTTGTTTCTTGAATTTTGTATATTGGTTAGAGTACCTCTTGTACTCTTGTTAATTCATTTTCTTTGGTTAGCAAAAAAAAGGAAGATATTATAAGATCATAATTGTTTTGAAATTTCAAATTTCACGACATCATAATTAATCAAATTAATCCAATTGGTTGATTTATTTAGGAATTAGAAATCTAAAAAGTTCAAATACAATAACGGTGTTGACGCGTGGAGAATGATCAAGTTGCAAACACACACACAGATATATATATATATATATATATATATATATTTGATATTTATCATCAAATAATATATAATAATTTTTTCGTGTCATGTTTTATGAATTTTGCAAACCAAATTGAATTTAGTATGAAAATGTAGGGAGTAGGGACCAAACATGTGTTATAAGTAATTTAACCCTTTTATTAATTTTTTGACTTTTTTTTGTATTCAGGTTGCTTAGTTTTTGCAGGAATTACTATTGATTAATGATCAATGATTTTTGGGTTTATGTCTTTGTTAACCTCTGTCTGTGGTTGTTCCCACAGTATGCGCAACACTCAGTTCAAAATTTTTATTTTTGTGTTTTCTGTTAAAAATACCTGAACCAAATATGTGTGAGAAATTGAAGCGTGAGATTTTTTTAAAAATAACCCTGCGTTTGGATGGAGCAATTGAGAATTCTAGAGAATTTAAATTTTTAAGAATCTCAATTGCTTCAATTGAAATTCCTTCATTTTTAAAATTTGTAGTTTGGATGAAGAAATCAAATATCTTCATTTTTAAAATTCTTTATTTGGATGAAGAAATCAAAATCCTCTATTTCTAAAATTCTTTGTTTTTATTATTTTAAATAAGTAATAGAATAATAGAATTTAAACAATTATAATAAATAATTTATAATAAAATTAAAAAAATATTATTTTCATAAAAACTAATTTTATAATTATTTTTGGATATATATATAGGACCGGAGATAGTATAATTTTTTCATACTTATGTTTTTAATAAATAGGACTAAAGGTAGTATCATTTTTTCATACTTATAAAAATTATAAAAAAAACATATGATAAACTTTTTATATAAAAAAATTAGTAATAACTAATATATGAAAATCGTGAAAATCAAGTATGTCATTCTCATTAAAGCACAATGTAAACAAGAATTTGAACTTTACATTGAGAAGTCAACAATCTCTCTCACAACTCACAAGTATACTCATTTTTGTAGGGATCAACTTGCCTTTCAAAGATACAATTAAGCCTACACTATCAAACATGTAAACAATAGTGGTCATTGAATCCAATGACTATACAAGTAACTATACAATTGAAGTCAATACCTAAGTACAAAAATTAGAACATAGTCAACTAATGTTGCAAATTAGATCTTTTCTAAGTTCCTTTTGCTCAATCTTCAATCAACTAAGTGATATGATTCGTTCGCTTCAGCCTCTGGCTAATACTGTGTACCAAACCAAATAGTTAAAAAGTCAAATGATATTAATACTAATTAGTAAGTCAAATGATACTAATGCTAATAGTAATTGCAGAGCAGTAAAGGCCGAACTTGTCATTATTGTTGAACCACAGGGAAATCAACATATTAATAATGTTCTACTTGATCATGAGGCTATGTAGCAAATGATACAAGCTAATAATTCCTTAATTGGTGTTAGTTAATTACAAGGTATTATTTATAAAAATCTGCACAACATGGTTTGACTCATTTGCCGTGTACAAAAAAACTTCAAACAACTTTCCTTGTAATGAGAAAATAGTACTTGAAAAGATTGGTATAAAAAAGTGAGTCAATTTTTTTTTTCATTTTGTTCTAGTATGTACTTTGCTGTCTGATATAAACTAATAAACTAGAACAGTGCAAAAGCAAAGGGTAAGATTTTTAGAATTGCCACACATTGTGGAGCTTATCTTAGTCTTCTTCAACAATATTTCTTTTGTTTACAGACTCTCAAGGTTAGTAGAATGTACATAGTAGGTAGATAAACCATTACCTGCAAGGAGTATTGTGGATCATCCATGAATCCTTGAATCTCTTTCCCTCTTGGATATTCCAATTAAAAGGATCGATGATATAGTTTGAATAATTTATAGTTTTGGAAATAATATTATATTACCAAGTAATTTATTACTATTGATTACCGATTATTATTGATTGCCAATCTTCATCATTGATCGGGTACTAATGTTACAGGTCTTTATTTCTAATTAAATGTCTCTATTATTATTTTTTAATCATTGACTTATACTCAACGTTATATTGTAAATAACTTTTTCAATTATCATTAAATATCAAATTTTGATTTATTACTAACATTTTTTAACTTAGTTTTCCCAATTTTTCTGATTTTTGTGATATTTTATTAGATCATTTTGTAAGACTTGACAACAACACCATGAACATAAAGAAATTCTCTACTAAGGCGAAACTTCCACAATGTCTTGAGCATAGCTCGACATCTTGAGTAAATTGGTTCCCAGACCCAAGCTCAACACTTTGGGTAAATCGGTGTCTACAGCTAAGCTTGACATATTGACGGGTAAACTTCATCAAATACCTAGAACACGGTTCGACCAAAAAGAATCATGCTAGCACACCAAGCACAACTCACCCAAAAATTCAGGTGACCTCACTAAGTGCATCCTCGCGAGAAGGACAAAGTCTGATTAAGCACAAATTATTTGATAATTCATAAGTAAGCCCATTATGCATGTCCATTACGCTTGAAGGTTAAGGGCTTGAGGAGTTATGGAGTAGGCTGGGTCAAAAGGCCCATTAATATACATTATTTCCATTAATTTTATTTACAAGCCCACTAAGCCTACATGCTATGGGCTTGAGGGCCTATGGAGTGAGATGGACTAAGAGGCCTATTTAATATAATTATCTAACTATTTAAATAAATTAAGAAATAGAGAATTCAAATATAGGGTTGTAAGACAATAATTAGCATATCGTGTAATTGGGAAAGCAATAAATGATATTAATGACAAATAAATAATAATAATTACTGCGTAATAAGGATTGGATGAGTATAAATAATAAGGCGGTACCAGGAAAAGAGGGGAGATACAATATATAGAGAAATTGTTGACAACTGGTCAAACTCTAGTTTACCAGACGTGAACATGCCTTTCCTCAAGATTTGATGAGCCTTCTTTAAAGCAAATTCATTTTGCGGAGAGGTACCTTAGACATTGCAATCATTCTTCAAGAGGTTATTCATTATATGAAGAATGGTAAAAAGAAATGTGGGGGATTCTATTTTCAACTTAGATTTGGGGAAGGCTTATAATCGTGTAGATTGAACTTGCCTACAAAAGACTTTGCAAGACTTTGGATTCCCATCGATGCTAATTAATCTAAGCATGTTCTATGTTACCTCTCCTACCTTCATTATACTATGGAATGGGCAACAAGCTTTATCCTTTCATCCAGTATAGAGGTATTTGACAATATGGTCCTCTTTCACCTTATCTTTTCACTTTATGCATGAAAAAACTTACCTATAATATTAATGATGCCATCTTTGATAATGACCAAATCCTGATTAGGATCTAATTAAGAATGGTCATGGTATTTCTCACTTATTTCTCATAATCAATGCCCTACTTTTCATTAAGACAAAAGCATAATGAGTGAGATTACTTACCTCTACTCTAAATAGGTTTTGCTAAGTATTTGTCCATAAGATAAATATTGAAAAATCTAGGGCTTTTTGCTCAATAAATGTCATTGTTTCCAAGAGGAAAAAGATTTAGAACATTACCTCTATTAGATTCTCTAAAAACTTCAAAAAAAAAATATCTTGGCTTCTAACTTCTTGTAATGCAAGTTAAAAAGTAAAATTTTTATTACGCTGTTGATAGAGTTGTAACTAAGTTTGCGAATTAGGAGAAATGCATTCTTAATAAGCCTGGGAGGATCACTTTGGAAAAGTCAGTGTTCGATTTTATTCCTACCTACTTCATTAAAGTATATTGGATACCCTAAACAGTTGGGGATAAGCTAGAGGCAACTACTTAGAACTTTTGTTCCCACCTTCATCAGAGTGTCCTTATATCTATTGGGTTCCCTAATCAATTAGTTGCTCTTATTTTGATATATGTTTCCACAATACCTTATCCATTTTACTTAATGAGAGCTCATGTGAAGAATTTTCTCCCTATAGGGATCTTTGACAAGGGGACCCTTTATCTCCTTACCTTTTCATTTTATGTGTCGAGGTCTTGTCAGGAAGATTCTTAATACGCAAGAGGAAAGAACACTCGTTTGCTCCGAAAACTACTCACATTTTCTTTGCAGATGATATCATCATATTTTTTCAAAGTAGCAATAATGAAGTGGATAATGTATTATACATCATTAGTCGATATTAGCAATGTTCAGGCCAACTAATCAATCTTGAAAAGTCTGAACTATCTTTTAGCCATAAGTGAAGAGAGGAAAATTTTGATCCAAAGTTGGTTACAAATTAAGGTGATAAATAATCACTCCAAATACCTAGGTTTCCCTTATAACATCCCAAAATTCAGGAATCTAGAATTATAATTAAAACACTTATAATATATTCTAATGACAATAGTTATAAGAAAATAAAATTGTTATAATTATGCAAATAATTATTAGGAGAGAGATCTGATTATTAATATTTATAATCAAACTGATTGTTATAAATATAATAATGTTAAGATTGATAATGATAATCATAGCAGAGAGATATGTCTTAGCATTGTAATTTAAGATAGAATTTTAAAATAAGAATGATGAAATCACTAGAATTTGAGATAGGAAAGTAATAACGGTTTTAAGATAATTTTTTATTATAATATTTGAATTTGAGTATAAACGGGATAAGGATCCTATAAATGAGGAAGTACAATATCTCGGATTATAGATAATTAAGTATAAAATAAATTAAGGAAATTGAAAAATATTAAATAATAATAGTATGTTAGAAAATAGGATAAATAATGGGTTACAAGATGGTTAAAATATACATGAGAAATAAACTTGAAAAGTGTGTTCAGGTGGTCAACGCTCAAACTATGCTCAAGCGTTAGCATGCGACGTCCAAAATTTAACAGGGTTTTTAAGCCCCATTTGAGTATTAGGGTTTCATTGAATCCTATTTTCTTTAGCACTAGAGAGAGAAAGGCGAAGAACAAGGATTAAGGTCTACTATTGGAAAAAAGGGGAAGGACAACATAACCTATGGAGTCTCATAGGCCAATAACTATTCCTCGGTCACGCACGAGGTGAGTATAACTCACACATCATACTATCATCTTCCTTGATTATGGAATATGACCCCATCTTCTCCCTCCCCATTCTTATTTTGAATGTTTGTGTTATTTATGGATGTGCAATGAAATTATGTGAAACCTTGCTTGAATTACATGCATGTACATGAGTTTGATCTTAATTGATATTGATGCTTTGATTAATGTATGGAATTGAATGGCTTAAGAATTGTTTTACGAACCCTAAAGAGAAGTTTCAATAATTGGGGATTTCGGAATCCCCAAATCGTATGTTGGCTGCCTTACATCCAAGGCTCAAGTGTTCATTGAGTAACGCTCAGGCGTTGTGTAACACTCTAGCATTAGCTACCTATAAGAATTTATGTTAACACTCAAGTGTTCCATGAAGAATGCTTAAGCGTTGACAGGAATTTTCAGAACATTGACAATTCATGTTTGATTGTATACTAAATGCCCCATTTACACGGTAAAGGATCCCTAACACTAAGAAATAATAGAACAATAATACTTAAGAGGAACTCCATGCTGTGTGATCTTGGTGTTAATTAAAACTTAATTAAGACACAAAGGGAGTCCATACTGTGCGATCTTGGAGTCAAGGCACAAGGTTTGTGTGACCTATAAGGGGGACACTTCTTGCCCCATTTATGAGCTTAAACAAGCCTAATTTAAGGACTGTGTGTTCTACAGATTAATAGGATAATTGAAAAGATAGTATAAATGAATAAAAAGGGAAAATAGAATCATTGTTAAATGTGCTTATGTTTTTGTATTGCATTGCATTTGTGTGTCTTGCTCACTGGGATGTAAATCTCATTACATGGTTCATCAATTTAGATGTGGAAGACTGATTACTTAACCAATTATGGCTTGGGAGGCTTATGTCAACCAAGTTGGCAGCCATTAGAAGATTTTACTCTATAAATTAGTTCCCTTTAAAGTTATTATATTTTTTTAGAATTTTGTTAGTAAGAACCCTACGAGGCCTATGTTGTAAAGCTAACATGTGGCCTTTTAGTCTATACTTTAGTCATTTTCTTTTATTCATCCTATTATGATAAATTCTAAGTATAAATTTTTAGTTATAATCACTATTAGATTTTTTTCTTGATATTCAAAATAAAGTGTATTAATTTAGATATTAATGAGAAATATTCCATTGAGTATTTTTGTTGATATAGAAATTAGGAAATTGCATCCCTACCTTAATTTGTTGGTAGGTTGGAAAAAAAATAGGTTTTTGACTATATTCAAGAGATAGTTTAGCTTAAAGGATAGAAGGATTTATCTAGAGTTGGTAGAAAAGTATTGGTGAAAGTTCTGAGGCAAGCAAAAATTATCTGTGGTAAAATTGAGAACATGATAGGGAGATTTTGGTGGGTAGCAAATATGGAGAAAGGAAAGCATATTGGATCAAGTGGGATCATTTATGCTAATAAAAAATGGAAAAATATGTTTTTCATCCCTATAGTTTCAGTCAACTTTAATCTTCGTTTCTGTACTTTAAATCCTGTGTTTTTTGTCCCTAAACTTTCTAAACACCTAAATCGTGGTCTCTGCCCGTCAGTGAGATCTGTTAACCTGATGAACTAGCTAACAAAAGTTGCATGTCAGCTTCAATTAGAGCTGTCAAAGTGAGCCAACCCGGTTCACCCGGGTTGGCTCACCACGGGTTAAGCTAAAAGTGAGTCCAGCCGGGTTGGCTCTTTTCTGGTGAGCTGAAAAAATACCAACCCGGCTCGACCCACTGTGGGTTGGTGGGTTAGGCGGGCTGGCACGCCTAACTTAAAAAGTTATAAAAATAATAAAAAAAAGGTCAAAAAATTAGAAAAAATATAAAAAATAAAAATGACTTAAAATATATATAAATTAAATAAAAATTAAAAAGTGAGCCAACCCACCTCAACTCGACTCGAACCCACTTTGGCTCACGAGTTAAGTGGGTCGACCCGCTTTTGACCCGTGAAAATGTGAGCCTATATTTTACCAACCCAACCCACCGGTGAGCCGGGTTGGCTCACCGAGCTCAACCCAAATTGACACCTCTACCTTCAATAGTGAGTTCCAAATAACTGATTGATAATCTAATTAACTTTTTTTTATTAATTTTTAATTATTAAAATAATCCTAATTGCTAAATTAGGGTTTTCACCTGAGCAACTTTACTCGATAAAAAACCTAATTTCATAATTATGGTTATTTTAATAATTAAAAAAATTAATAAAATAAGATTAATTAGATGAGTTAGCTATTTGGGGCTCACTATTGAGGTTACCTAGCTCGATTGATCTGTTAACCCGATAACAAGCCTAATTTCATAACATGTAACTTTTGTTACCCATCTCATCAGGTTAGCAGATCTCACTAATGGTCAGGGATCGTAGTTTGAGGGTTTAGAAAGGTCAGGGACAAAAAACAAAGGATTTAAAATACAAGGACGAAGATCAAAGTTGACTGAAATTATAGGGACGAAAAACATATTTTTCCCTAAAAAAATCATGTGGCATGGATTTTAGGAATTTCCACACCTTCAATGTTGTGCTAGCTCTTGGCCAAACAAGATTGGAGGATCCTTGACTAACCTGATAACCTCGTGGCGAAATGTCTAAAGGCTAGATACTTTCCTAGCAAAATTATTTTGCAAGCTTCTGTGTATTCCAATCGGAGCTACATGTGGAGAAGCATAAATAAGGCAACTTGAATTTTGAAGAAAATGAGGTTTGGGACAATATTTGGGATGATGGCTAGCTTCCCTTGACACAAAATCTGGAGCACACCAAATTCAGATTCAACACTTCAAACCGTAGCTAAGCTCATTGATCATACAAGTACGTCATGGAGGACATGCCTTGTATATAACATTTTTCTCTCTTTCGAGGCTGAGCAAATCAAGCACATTTCTCGTATGCTAGGGGATTTTTTAGCTCATTTCATAGCTAAGTTTGCTTGTACTCATCCAAATTACACCTAGATTGAACAAACCCCTTTTTTTATAAGCAAATAATAAATTGAAAGGAGTACAAGGGGTACTCCAACCCATATACAAAGTATCAAGAATAAAGAAAGTTACACACGTAACCATAAACCCACCCAAAGGTACAACTCCAAAGATACAAACAGAGCACCAGTTCCAAGCCACAATCTAAACAATTATAAATTTTCAAGACCAACTAAATCCATAAAGTGCACCAACTATTAGTACAAAAATAATCCAAGCCATTACTCCAAAAGATTAGTCAAGTATTCTTCCCAGCTAAACGTACTATACGACAACGTGCCAAGACCGTATAGCCAATCACGTAGTGGATAGACCAGCAGAAAGAAACCGGTAGCAAAACAATATTAGTAGACCCGCAACAAGATACACACCAGACCATTAACCATTCCATCTCAGTAAAGACCGTCCCACATTCCAAACACCAGTGAATTCCAGCAGCAAAAATACAATACAGCAGGAACACAGAACAAAATCATTAACAGTAAAAATTTAGACATGAGCTAATGTTAGCATTCCACAATAGGAAAGGATATGAAAATGAACAATCCTTAGCTCGCAGATAATTCCAAGATCTAATTTTTATTAACTCCATCATATCTATGGCTCCAATAGCTTATTAGAAAAGATTGCATCATTTCGCGCTAACCACAATGACCAAATCGCCACCATCCAAACCAAGGACCAACGTAGTCTATCAGTAGCACTACAAACAGGTAAACCTACAAATTGGATAAAATTCTCCAAGCATCCACTTGATAAAACAGAACTGAAACCCCCCCCAGTTCATGCACTCCATCCATACAGAGTAAGCAAAAGAGCAATTGAAAAATAAATGACAAGTCGACTCCATCATCTGACCACACCACACACAACCACCATTCGTAACATTAACTGTTTTCCGTCGAATTAAATTCTGCTTAGTTGGAATCCTATTCAACATAGTTCTCCATACAAAACAGGAAATCTTGGTAGGGACAAGTTTTGACCAGATGAAATTGTGCAAAGAGAAATTTGCAAAAATACCTTCATTTATGATGACCTTATAGGAGGATTTAACAGAATGCGTTCCTTCAGGGTCCACAGTCCAACTCCAATAGTCCAATTGATTTTCTGATAGCTACACCACTGGTAACTCAAGAGAAAGTTGTTGCAGTAGTTCCTCCTCCCACTGGAAAAGGGAACGACGCCAATTCCAATTCCAACCCAAACCACTCTCAGAACTACAAACCATATTACCTATAGACACATCCTTATTAGTGGCTAGTAAAATTAATCTATGGTACCGAACACACAAAGGCACACTACCACACCACCCATCTTTCCAAAAGGATGTATCACTCCCATTCCCCACCTTCTTTTACAACATTTTGAGAACCAATCTATGGTGATCTCACTAAGATGATCAATTGACCATAAGTCACACCACCAACTAGACCCCCTAACCGACTCCCCCCCATAACCCCATAGCTCCCATCATATATTGAAGATAAAATTCTATGCCAGAGTCACCATTTTTCTACCAACCATCTCCACCTCCACTTCCCTAAAAGAGCTAAATTGAACGCTCTCAAATCACGAAGCCCCAACCCACATGTCTTTTTTCATTACATACATCCTCCCAAGAAACCCATGCGATTTTATGCTTATCTAAAGACCCCCCCATAAAAAAGAAATAAAGAGAGAATTAAGTTTAAAAATTATACCTTTGGGAGCCTTGAAAAAAGAAAGGTAATAAATCGGAAATGATTGTAGGACGAACTTCAAGAGGACAAGACGACCACCAAAAGACAACACATTGCATTTCCAAGTAGACAACCTCTTCTCAACTTTCTGCATATAACAGGGAGCCAAGTTTTCTTCCTTCTTGGATTGGCACCAATAGGAATGCCCAGATAAGAGAAAGGAACACTCTCAACTCTACAATTAAGGAATTGTGAAGCCGCAAGTAATACACCCCATCAACGTTGATGCTAATAAGCTTGCTTTTATAAAAATTGACTTTCAAACCTGCCGCTAACTCAAAAATTTGCAGAATAGCTTTAATACCCCCACAGATTAGATACAGAAACCTCACCCAAGAAGATGGTGTCATCTGCATACTGGAAATGCGACACCAAGATATTTTCTGAGCCAGCCAAATACCCAGAGAATAACTGAGAGTGAACTGCTTTACACATCAAAGCATTCAGACCTTCAGCAGCAATGAGGAATAAAAAGGAGCAAGAGGGTCTCCTTGCCGAACACCTCGACGAACACTAAACTCTGCAGTTGGGCTACCATTTACTAACACTGAAATTCTGGAAGAGCGGAGACATTCAACAATCCACATTTTCCATTGAGCCGGAAAACCCATTCTGCCCATCACATACTGCAGAAAAGCCCAATTAACCAAATCATAGGCTTTTTCAAAGTCTATCTTGAATAGGAGACAGCTTCTGCGTTTCCTCTTCATTTCAGCAATAACTTCATTCACAACAACCACACTATAAAAAATAGATCTATCTTTCACAAAAGCGGACTGACATTCCGATACAATCTTCCCAATGACCTTCCTCAATCTATTTGCAAGTACTTTGGCCACCACCTTATACATAACACCGATGAGGGATATAGGACGAAATTCCTTTACCCTTTGGGGGCTTTCAGTTTTAGGTATCAATACAATAAAAGAACTATTAGACCCACCACACAACCTACCAGAAGAGTGGAATTCATTCATAAAACGCAACACGTCATCTTTTAAATCCAGCTAGAAATCCTTAACAAAGTTGAAATTAAACCCATCTGGTCCCGAGCTTTTTGATCCACCACAATCCCACATTGTTGCTTTCACCTCCAACTCAGAAAATGGCAAAATCAAATCATTGGCATCCATCTCAGATAAACTATTAAAATCTACACCATGAAGACATGGTCGCCTCCAAAATTGCTCCTGAAAATGAGATTTAAAATGCCCTTTGACTGCTTCTTTTAGTACATTAGGATCAGAATATCGGACCTCGTGAATTATTGTATTGCTTCCTTTGTGGCCATGGACTTTAGTCCTAGCCCTAATTAATTTCAATTCGTATTACACATTAAAAAAAAATTGAAGCTCATGAAAATGAGAATTTAGTCATCTGGGATTCTCTTTTGGTTCTTATAGATGTGTACTTATTAAGCAAATGGAGATAATTTAATATTTATATTAATCAAGATTAAATATTAATATTATACAACAAATATTGACCGTTGAATCCAATTAAAATTTAACTATTCTTTAATTTTATATTTAAACAATAATTTAGGTAGAATCAAAATAAAATTTGGCCATACTTATATTAATAAAAAAATTTAAATTTTTTTAATACGACTATTTACCCCTCTAATTTTACCATATTTTTAGATTCTTGGTAAAATCATATGAAATGAGCACACTAGCAGATTGGTCCCTGACTTTTTCAGTGTCATGCAGTTTAGTCCCTAAGAAATAGAAAACCCTAATATAGTCTCTGACTTCTTGTTTTCTCTGTCACTATAGTCCAACCGTGTGTTTCCCGTTAATTTTTTATGACGTGTCACGTTCCATGACACTGTGTTATACTATTTGCCATCAGGGCACAAAAATAACGTCATCAGGGTTGAGACCTTCCAATGAAAAAGGGGGAGAAGAGAGAAAAAATGGAGAATATGGAAGCTCACGACTATTGGGGTTGAAGCTTTTTAAGCTATACATTTGACAAAATCACATCATTTTTGTGCCGTAATGGTTCACTTTAGTGACAAATAGTGTGATAGAGTGTCACTAAATGTGACACGTTGTAAGAATATTAACGGGAAACACACAGTTGGACTATAGTGATAGAAAAAACGAGAAATAACGACTATATTGGAGTGTTCTAGTTTTGACTAAATTGTATTGACCTAAAAAAGTCAAGATCCGTATGAAACCTGCATATAACAATAAAATTACGTTACAAACTGACGTAATCTAATACAATTCTGATTATAGTGGGTTAAATCCAAACGCATACCTAACTTCAACAAGGATACAATAAGACAAAAAGGAAAAATATCCCGTGTGCTTTGTTGCCATTGTTGTTCAGCTGAGTGACGCAGAGAGAGACCGAGAGGATGGTGAAAGGAAGCGAAATAGAGGGCGTTACAGTACCTGAAGCCACGATAGAAGCAGTGAACAGTACTCTGTGCAGCGTTGAGCAACTTGAGGCGCAATTGCCCGAATTCCTGTCCCTCTGCGACCCTGAACTCCTGGAGCAAATGCCACTCCTTGAACGTGCTCACGCTCTCTTCTCCCTCGCCAAACTCACTTCCACCCTCTTCTCATGTCTGCACCCCATCACCATTCTTCCTTCAAAAGATTGCAACTTTATGACTATTATCTAATTATTCCACTTCAATTCAATGTTGATTTTCCCTTTTGTTTTCTCTCCAGTGAAATTGAGGTGCAGAGGGATTAACCCCAATGACCATCCTTTGAAATCCGAGCTTGTAAGTCCCTTCCTGCTAATACTGGTTCTTCTGGACATGTTTTAAATCATGTTTCTTGTTCAAGTTTCAATCTTTGGAGATGCATGTTGCCTAAAGTTATTGTTTTTCTATTCCCCAGAACAGGATAAACGCTTGCCAAAAGAAACTGGAACGCCTTCCTCCTTTGAGTGAAGGTACTTGCATGTTTCTTCTTACTGAACTAAGCTGTTCATCTATCATAAGTCCCATTTGTTGAATTTTCTAGTAGAGAGTGAACCAGGATGATCATTCTGTCTTTTTTCTTTTTATCTCTCTCTGTGTTTTAAAAATTTCAGTTTACATTGGCAAATGGCAAGGGTCTTGTCTTTGTTTCAATTGTCTGAGGTTAGAATTTGATTGGATTATTTGGGTTTTGAGTAGGGGTGTAATCGGGTCGGGTTTGGGGTGACATCAAGTCCGAACCGATAGAATTATGATGGGTTGGGTTGGTTCTGGTTTTGTATTTTTTGGGTGAGTAATCCGACCCGAACCAACCCGACGGGTTGGGTTGGGTCATCGGGTCATGAACATTTTTCCTTTTTTTTTTTTTTAAAATGGGGAAGATGACATGAAATTAAAATATAAAATGAAAAAAAGAAAAGAAATAGGGAAACATAAAACGAGAGGAGCAGATGAAATATGGTTTGGGGAACCACCCCTGCTTGTGTTGTCGTTGCACCTATTTTTGTTCTCTATAGGAAGGAAAATGAAATAAGAGTAAGGCTTCTTTCCTTGGTTTGGTTTGGTTCGGGTCTATCGGGTTCAAGACAGGCAAACCTGATACCCGAACCAAACCAGATCGGATTTGAAAGAAAATGTCCGAACCGAACCGAACCGAAACCCGAACCGAACCTAACCGCTAAATATCCTTCGGGTTGGGTTGGGTCAATCGGGTTCGCGGGTTGGATCGGACCCGCTTACACCCCTAGTTTTGAGTACCCTCTTTGTTTAGCACTCCTTAACTTGCCTTATATATGTGCCTTTCATTTTGAATCTCATATGTCTGAAAAGAACTGGTTATTTCATGCAGCACAGAGGCAATATATGAGGAGCATAAGCAGAGGGGAGGTGCCAAATATGGACTATCAGGAGAGGGCTGGTCAAAAGAGGAAGTATCCATCTTCTGAAGAACAGTCTGTTCAAATTGATACCAAGGATTTCATGGAGAAAGCAACAGGAGAGCTTCCTGGTGATAATAGTGGAAGTATGAACGAAGCAATTGTTATTTACATCTCAGATGATGATGATGATGATGAGGTACTTGCACCCTAATTTTCCCGAATTCTGGTAGAGTTTTCTGTGGTGTCCTCGTCATTTCTTTTATGAATTTGATGTCTCTGAAATTTTATGTATTTTGGTAGAGTAGCTGCATTGTGATCTATAATTTTGGGTGGTAGGAACAGTAGAATAATGAATTCTGATATAGGAGTGTGTAAGGGTTTTGTGAGCATAGTCTGTGCAAGCACCATTTTCATAATCTTATACTCTTTTGAAGTAGAGCAACGCAGTCAAATTCATAGATTGTGTGAGATTTGAATGTGGAGAGGCAGAACAAAAAGTTCCATCTTTGCAATATATTTACAACCAGTCATTATGTTCTAGCAAAATTTTGGAAATGGTTTTTATAACGAGTAAACCCCCACATCAGTCCCTCACTTTTTTCGCGTCATGCAAATTGATCCCTGACTTAAATAAATACCTATGTTAGTCCCTAACTTAGTTCACCGTCATGCATATTAGTCCAAAACCACAAACTCCGTTAGTTAGGAGCTGACATGTCACATTAAGTGAAAGTGACATGTAAGCATGTAAACGACGTCGTTTTTGTGTCTTGCACACCCTCCGCTCTCTCCCCTCTTCTTTCTTTACAGATTAGAGGTTTTCTCCACAATTGTACTGAATAACAACTAATAACTGCCAGCCAGCTGGTATCACATGTTTACAAAAATAGGTTTGGATGATGGAATATATCCTTCAGGTTAATATGAATGCATGTTAAATAGCGCAATGAGCAATGCTGCCAGAGAAAGCTTTATATGTGTAGATAAGACTTCTTCTAAATCTTAAGCTAAGCTGATGATATTAAGGTTTCAGATTTCATAATTCTAGTTTCCCACAGAAGTCACAGTAACCAACAAAGATATTTTACTAAGGCACAAAATCTAAATTCATCCCATATAGTATAACATTAATATGGATATCAACTTGATTTACTTATATTCTAGCTTTTTTGGCATGAAACATTTAAAATGTAACATTGCTCAGATATAGATTCATCAATTTAATACTAACACAAACACAATACATTATAGCTAACTTACATATGGGCCTGTTATTTGCAACAGAAGCAATCTTTGAAAATGTTCCACAAGGATAGAAGAATGTCTTCATACCTGCAGATCAAATTCTATACTTATTACTTGGAATGAAAAGTATAAAGGAATTGGAGATCTCTATGTAGCTTGTTTCTTTCTATTTGCATTATTTCATTGTTTTTTCCCCTGCTGTTCTGAGGACTCTTGATCCTCCAATTCTTACTAAAATTTTTCTTTTATTAAAAACACAAGGGGGTTTTATGCTCAATGCATGATTCTATGTTCCAGGTGAAAGCAAAGAGAAAACCATAGGAGGGTACTAGCATCTAGTCTCATCTGAGAGTCAAAGGAAAAAAAAGTGTCAAATTTTCCAATTTCCTGATTCAGAAAAAAAGAAGAATGAGTAACAATGGCGAAGAAAACCTCTAATCTGTAAAGAAAGAAGATGGGAGAGGGTGGAGGGTGTGCAAGACGCAAAAACGGCGTCGTTTATATACTTACATGTCACTTAGCGTGACATGTCAGCTGCTAACTAACGGAGTTAGTGGTTTTGGACTAATATCCATGACGGTGAACTAAGTTAAGGACTAACGGAGGTATTTATTTAAGTCAGGGACCAATTTACATGACGCGAAAAAAGTGAGGGACTGATGTGGGGGTTTACTCTTTTTATAACGCTTGCGACTAGAATTTCTTTCCTTATTAGGAGATTCCTATATGATTAAGTTTGCAACTTAGCATAATTAATGTGACTGAATGGAGGATTATCCTGTTAATTATATATGAAGAGCCCCATCCTCTAGTTGGTTTTGAAGTAAATTGCGTGCGTTTGTCACATTAAGTTCTCCTGTCTCCTGTTGTAGTTGATTGCGGAACACCAAGTATAGAGATCACTTGTCTATGCTTCTGAAAAACATCAAATTATACTCATATTTTGTTTGTAGATGGTGCAACTTTATGTCCTTGGTTGTGTGAGAATATCAATAAATCTTTGTTGTAATTATGGGATGCACACCTAAAGTTGATGGGCCTTTGTATATATTTGCTCCTAATGTAATTGTGATGGTAGAACAAATAAATGCATGGAACAAGTTGCTCATTGGTTTAAGTGTTATGCGTGTTTGGTTATTTCATTTGATGCTAGCATGTTTTCCTTGTGTGCTCATAATTCTGCTCAAATTGAAGAATCTGAGTCAACACTCATGAATGAATTATTCTTGGCTGTGAAACTTTCATTTCACGGTGAAAAATAAATTTGTTGTTTAAGGGTGTGTTTGTGAATTTAGCAGGGAGGGGAAGGAAATAGTTAGAGGGGGAAAGGAGGGGGAGAAGGGAAGAGGAACACTTTGTAAAATACCCAAACTCCCAAACACAAAGGGGGGCTTCCAATAAGCCCTTCCCTTCCCTCCCTTCTCCTCCAAAACTCAACTCGCAAACATACCCTAAGGCAATTAAAGACCATTCCAGCACTAATACTATCACCATAATAATAACGATTTGAACTGATTGTGGTGGTGCAGCTTGAGCTTGGCTCCAATGGTTGGGGTAGGTAGGACTTTGGGTAGAGGTTGTAGCCTTGTAGGTTGTAAGCAGGTTACAACTCTCAATGCACTAAAAACAAGTCTGGGTTATTCATGCTACTATATTGTGAATATTGTTTGTGCTATATAGTAGTGCGAACACCGTTCATGCAACTCTGACATAACTTATATTCTTATCCTCATTTTATTTTATTATCTACCCCAATTTTATTTAATTGTCACAAGACCAGTGATATGTTGTTAATAAGTTCTGGATCAATGGTACTATATAATAGCCATACTATAAATAGTTCCCTAGGTCTATGATCTATTGTATTAAGCTGTTTTGTCATAATTTTTAATATTTTAGGTTTTTTATAAAAGAAAACTTTAAAACCGATTACTGTTTACGTGATTCTTATCATAATGTTGTTACTAGGCTGCTTCTTTTGCATTTGAAAACTATTAGAATATTAGAATAATATATTTAATATCTTATAATATCTGTTAAGATTAAGTTTTATCCTACAATATCTCCTAGGATTAGTTTCCATATTTCTAGATAATTATTATGATTTGTTTCCTAATTATGATTTCTATCCTTTGTATCAATTATAAATTATCAAGTATCAGTATTATTCTTTTCCTCTCTTCCTTTTTTATCTAAAATCCCATAACTTCAATATGGTATCAGAGCGGTACCATCCACCGTGACCTGTCCAGACCTTATTCTGCTATTGGGTTCCAAAGTTCGGAACATTTATTTGTTCACCTCTCTCACCGTATATCCATACCCTTCTTTTATTTCCAATCTCCTCCGCCGTGCATTTTTTCCGGTGTGCTTTTTCAATTTCTCCAGCATACATTTTACCGATGTGCCCAGTCTTCAATCCACTGTGTATTCATTCCAGTGTCCAGATGTTTTTCATATTTCCCCCGTTTTCCGCTGCCTCCCGCCGCCACCGCCATCAGCGACTCTGATCGGCGACCCCACCACCGGAGTCACGTTGTTCAGGCGAGTCCATTGCCGCTGGAAGCACCTCGATTGGAGTTGTGACGCGCCCTCATGCGCCTATTATTTGCCAGCGCGTTTCTCTTCCTGTCAGCTGTCGTCCGCCATGCGTGGCGACGCGTCCGACAACTGTTTCAGTCGATCTTTCGGCCGAACCTCGCTGTGATCTATCCAGATCTGGTCTTTGTTTGTGTGCCATCCAAGTCGGGTACTTGCGGGTTTTAACTTTGTTTTCAAGTCTAGTACTTGTGGATCCTTCCTATTTTGGATGTGTTAGAATAATATATTTAGTGCATTAGAATAATATATTTAATTTCTTATAATATCCGTTAAGATTAGGTTTTATCCTAGAATATCTCCTAGGATTAGTTTACATATTTCTAGATAATTATATGATTTGTTTCCTAATTATGAGTCTATATTGGTCACTATAAATAAGCGTCACTGCCTATCCCTTGTATCAATTATCAAGTATCAATATCATTGTATATTTAATATTATTCGTTTCCTCTCCCTTTTTATCTAAAACCCTATAACCTAAACAAAAACTATCACTAATCCACTTAGCTTGACTGGCCATGATTCATGACTAACTGCCCTGGATTTTGTTTTCTTAATGCGTCCTCATGATTGGAGAAGCAGGCTGCTTATGATCACTCATGGTTGTGTTTTGAGAATTTGATCCAGTGTACTTATATAGACAAGCATGATTTACTTTACAAGCTGTTTAGTGGATGGACTCAGGCTAGATAATGAACTTGAAATAGAAAGAAAAACTTGAGTCCATCCTTGATCTGTGACTGAATGTTAAACCTGTGTCTGGTCCTGATTGAATACTGAATGCTGGGCCTGGCATGAAGCCTGCCCCATGTTTAGGGCCTTTTTAGTTTTCAAGGGGGGAAAACTGCCAATTTCTTTTGAAGAGATCATCCAAGCAACTCATTAATCAATCTCTTCCAATTTTGTATTTAGGCTTTGGATTGAGGACCAGTCTTCAAAAGTGTAGTTATTCTAATTGTTATAACTGAAATACTATCAGTAATCAAAGGTAGGGCCTGAAATTACAGCCCTAGCCTGCAATAGAATAGTATAGCCATCACTTATTATATACCAATATAAATATGTTTGGCTAACCAGAATTGCAGAATTCCAGAAAATTTAGGTGTTATCATTTGTCCCTTTATTCTTTGTGAGATTTTTACTTTGGAATTTTATTTTTGCAGTACATGTGATCAACATGGAGCTGTGTTCATGGGAGGGAATATCAGTTCCTTGTTGCTTTTCCATGATTTTGGATGACTTTCTTATCAATTCTGGGCATTGCATACTCCCAACACTATTCTCCTATTTCAAATGGCAAGTGGATGGCACACTGACATGTTTTCACCTGTTAACTATTCAAGGTGCACCACATGTATAGTACTAATCTGTGTTTCACCATCTCAGTTATGTTTAACAGTTATCGAGTTACCATTGCTTTTTGCAAGAGAAAAATGCTTGTGGCTGGGTAAAAATGCCTTTTAAGTTGTTTTAAGGTCAGAATTGCACTTTCAACATTGAATATATGGCTTCAATTTTGGATGATGATGCTGGTGCCTGATTTCATACCCATTCAGCAGCATGCTGTCTAAGTCAGTCTGCGTTAAGTTTGTTGTTTGAACTTGAATGCTGACACACCGATTGCGTGCTTAGGTTGGCCAAATGCAGAAGACAATCAAAATTTTGATTTGGTTATGACTGCTTAAGACCATGTTTTGGTTGTATGATTGTTTAGTAGTTTGGTTTCACATATTATGCTTATGGTATGCAACAAGTGATTGGGGTTTTTCATTCCCAACCTTGGCGTGCGACATTATATTAGTCTCTACACTTAACTAACATGAATCTATTTATTGTTTGTCATGTGAGGACTAACATAGACATAGTTGAGGACTAAGGTGACCGGCGTATGGGGTCAAGAACTAGGGCCAATTTGGGTGATGAAACTTCTACAGAAGTACTTCTAGGTGAAAAAAATAAAATGAATCAAAGAGGTCAAATGCATTCAACTTCTTCATAAGTTGAAATTAGTCTTTGTAGCCCACCTATTCCAAAGCTCTCTCATTTAACTTCTCCATAAGTAACTAATTTCAACTTATGGAGGAGTTAAATTCATTTAACCTCTTTAATTCATTCTATTTTTATCTTCTAAAAGTTTTTCTGCATAAGTGTATCCAAACTAAGCCTTAGTATCCATGTCTCTGTAAAGATTCCATGTCTCTGTAAAGATTGATCTGACACGTATTAAGGACAAAAACTGGGATAGAGCTTAAAACTGAGTTAACCAGAGTAAGTCTTCCAACTCTATTCAAAAGATTTCCCTTCCAAGCAGCAAGTCTTGAATGGACTTTATCCAGAATAAACTCAAAATCTTTCTTTTTTGGTATAGAAAGGAAAATCTTGAAACCAAGATATTTTTCAAGAGAGTTTGTAAGTTATTGTGAGTTGCTAGAGAGAGAGAGAGTTTGTAAGTTTGTAAGTATCCAGAGAGAGAGTTGAATGGACTTGCATAGAATAAGTTGGGATAGAGCTTAAAACTGAGTTAGCCAGTGGACTTGCATAGAATAAGTTGGGATAGAGCTTAAAACTGAGTTAACCAGAGTAAGTCTTCCAACTCTATACAAAAGATTTCCCTTCCAAGCAGCAAGTCTTGAATGGACTTTATCCAGAATAAACTCAAAATCTTTCTTTTTTGGTATAGAAAGGAAAATCTTGAAACCAAGATATTTTTCAAGAGAGTTTGTAAGTTATTGTGAGTTGCTAGAGAGAGAGAGTTTGTAAGTTTGTAAGTATCCAGAGAGAGAGTTTAGAAAACTCATTTGTATATTTGATTGAAAAGATACACAATGAATACAAACAACTCCTATTTATAGGACAACACTATTCAACAAACACTAACAAACACTATCAGAATATTAACAGAAAATATATTTCTAATACCCTCCCGCAAGTTGGTAATTGGTATTAACCAATACCAACTTGAAATCGAAAAAGGGATTCAACTAAAAGAAAGGAAAAAGAAAACAGTTGAGGCACTACATCCTTCAAGATTGTTATTCAGCAGAGCAAACAGCCACAATCCCGTTGTCATAGGGACCCTTGAAAGCCAAAAGCTTGTCTAAGAAATTCTTCATCAACATCTTCTCAAACATATCAGCAGTAAGGGCCTTAGCTATCTGCTTTCTACAATTTGACAAGAGCAGCTCATGGTACTTATCCAGAGTAGAAGATAATTCTGGATATGCAGAGTAATTCTTCAAGTCTACTTTTCTTAAATAAGGAGCACCATCCATACTGACCTTCACAAATAGAGTGCACTAGACCCCATTTTTCCATCCACTTCTTCAACGTTCTTTGAAGCAGTAATCAATGAATTTTTCCTGAATGATCTTATAGGAGGCCAACCAACAACATGTGCCTTTGTAGCTGAATAAGTGATCAATGCATCCTCAACAGTGCCAGCTAGTATTCCGACCATTGCAACTGTCTAGTTTAGAGGGATAACTTTAGAATGAGGTATATGATAAAAGTTGGCTTCAGACCAACAACACAACAAAGAATTGTCGGCATCCTCACAGAACCTCCCCCATTAACACCAAGGGCATCAGGACACAACCCTGCAGACACCACAAAAGTAGATCCACTTGAAGAGCCTCCTGCAATCCTATTGGTATCATATCGATTTCTAGTAGCCCCATAATGTGGATTGATACCACTAGTTCCAGCCCCAAGTTCATGCATATTAGCCTTCTCAACAAGTATGGCACCACATAATCTTAGATGCTCAACGCAGCAAGCATCATCTATATAAGGCCTTTGTTTGTGTAGCCACTTTGTACCTCTTGTAGTCGGATATGGCAAACAATCTATTTCATCCTTGATAGCAACAAGAACTCCATCTAGCACAAATATAGGTTCCCCTATCTGATACCGAAGAGTTGATTCATTTGCTTGTCTAAGTATATCATCAACATTATAGTTAATAAAGAATCCCATTTTAAGTGGAGGTTTTGAAGATTCATCAACAACAACTATAAATCGTTCAGCAACCAAAGTGACTGAGTTTGGCTTCTCATTTGCAAGATTCATCTCATGAAACACATCCAATGCCTCTGAGGGGAAGTTTGAAACTGACATATGCAGTGATCATGGAGCTCCAAGACACAACATCTTTAACAGCTATTTCCTCAAACACCTTCTGTGCATCAGAAGCACGCATAACAAGCACAATAGAATTCTAAGAAACAAAGATTCTCTTAGTCATATCAGTGAACAACTGCTGCAGTTCCGTTTTAGACACTGAATTTTTTACAAACTTTTCATCGAACAGTAGGCACGCAACATTATTCCCAACAATCACATTGTTCACAGATCACATCTTATAACCAAGCAAGTCTGTGACACCAATACCAAGAGAGTAAGACTCAAAATACTTACAATCATCATTTATCTCTTTCAATTTTGATGAAATCCAAATGCAACGATCAAGTCCACAAACATTTTTGCTTGTTTGAGATTCCGCGATGGAGATTGTGGAGATCCTGAATTTGTTTCTTGATAGCTTCGTTTCCGAGTCGCTTTCCACATCGATACTCTTGTTTAAATCTGAAACATAGTCCCGAACTGCTTTGGTGTTCAGGATCTTCACGGGTGCCAACTCATCGCTCCTTCCAATGGTTTCCGTCCTTGTCAAAAACGGTTTGCAACTTCGTTTTGAGGTCGAGAATAGGTTTGTCATCCTCTTCGCCAATTGAGAGAGCGACCTCTTCAAGTTTGATGATCGGAGCGACTTGAAGTCCAGGTGTCCTCGTCCTTGCCAGCAGGAGCGTCTAGAGAACCGAAGCTTCCAAAGTGGAAAGGTTCTGGTGATGGATTCCATTCCAGTTTTCTTCTGGAATCCTTATCGATTTGATGCAAGAAGAAAAAATCAGCAGAGGGCAGCAGAAATCTCCGAAGAAGACAAGCCTGGAATCGAAGCTGCAGAATATGTAGAAGATGCAGATGTGATAGTTACAGTAGCAGAGAAAAATATGCACGTCTCAGCAATCAGCGATGGTGAAATCTTCTTGAGAGAAGATCGACCTTTCTTCTTGAAGCGAGGTGAGCTCCATGGATGGAGCTCTGATACCATCTTAGTAAAATAAGATGGAGGAGCAGGAGCAGCACGGGGGGTAATAGTAAGTTGAAGATGAGTACCATGGTTTCACCCATGGATTATCCCAGAAGTAGCCAGAGACAGAGAGTTCAAAAATTCATTTGTATATTTGATTGAAAAGATACACAATGAATACCAACAGCTCTTATTTATAGGACAACACTAGTCAACAAACTACTCAACAAACACTAACAAACACTATCAAAATATTAACAGAAAATATATTTCTAATAAATGCTCTCCACCTCTCAGAGTAACAAGTGCAGGCATTTGCTCTTCAATTAAGGTGTGTGTGTTTAAAGAATGCAGTGTTCTTTGAATGAAATGAAAACGTGTTTTTCTGTTTCATGGTGGCTTGAAGTGAAAGGAAAATGAAAATGAAATTGTGCTTTGTCATTTGCTGTTGTTGTGCTTTGTCGTTTGCTGTTGTTATATGCAGTAAGTTGCTTTGTAGAAGGGGCTCCAAACCTTGAAGTTATGAGATGTGTTCTCTTCAGCATTCTTGCAAGGGGTAATGTGGTAAATGCTTCAATTGTGCTCAACCACATTTGAGGCAACCGAAACTCACAATTTTACCCAAACAACTTTAAAAAATAATGGTCAAATTGATTTTACCCAAACAACTTTAAAAACGTAACTTTTTCAAATGCAATATTTGTCCAGATCCCTTTTGGTCCCACCCACATACTGTGGTTGGAGAACTTCCAAATTTGTCTTGAACGTTTCTTTTGTTACATGATTTCAGAGGAGCACAATTCTTAATTTATTTTCCTGAACACATTAAAAATTTTGAGATAATTTTCTTAAATTTGAACTCTGCCTTCAGGCTTCAGGTGGTTTGTACTTGTTTTATAAATTTTTCACTTCGCGAAGTATTCAAAAATCCCATAAGAAGACAATTTTTCATTATCAGCATCAGCCTAATATTCTGTATAATAATTTCAGAAGATACTGGAAATTGGAAAAAGGCCAAGGCCAGGACATATAATATAATCTGTATTAATTTAAAAAATGAATTATATGAACCCCACAAGATTAGAAGAACACAAGACTGACAATCACCTCAGTGTGACTGTCTGTCTCTTACACTATCCTAATATGAATAAAATCCAATGAAATGAGGCAATTCACATCAAATCAAAAAACCCACATAGCAAACTACTCCCAAACCCATCCACAAACCCACCCTGCAAAGCTGTGGCAGTGCTAGTTGGGCTTGGAGCTACAGCTGGACCTTCAAACCCTGCTGGAGAAGGAGCAGTAGCAGGAGCGAAAGCAGGAGGACTAGCAGTGTAAGTGCTACCCCTTGGGGTCAAAACCACCACAATAAGCTTCTGACCCTTCTCACAGTGACCCTTTGCCCCACTGATGAAGTAGAATGGCCCAGGACGGTCAAGCTTCACCTTTGGTTCCCATCATTGTACTCTTTGATTGGGTTTGAGGTGCTGCAATTAGCATAACCCTCCTTGCTGACTTGCAAAACTGAATCTTTCCCACCATCATATTTCCAAACTGGGGACAAAACATGAAGAATGTGTAAGTTGTCAAAAGGGTACTCTGCTCACATGAAACTATCAATAAAAATTGAATCTTGATTAAGAATTAAATTTGGATATAAAATTACCAAGATAGTCGCCAATTAGAAAGCGAGACCTTTCTGCCCATTGATTAAGTGAGCCTGATTCAGAAGATGGAATCTTCCATGAATCTGGCTTGCCTCCAACCAAGATTTCCCTAGCTGAAGAGAAGCCAAAGAGAAGGAATAAGAGCAAAAGATAAGAAACTGTTGGAGGACCAGCCATTGTTCTGATAAGTGTGTTTTGCCTTTGTATTTGTATTGTATCTCACAGATACGAAAACAAGTGAGAAACAGAAGATGGTTTCTCAGGTGGTTGGGGGTGAGGCATTGTGGCGTCTGGGGTGTTGTATTTATGGTGATGGTGATGACAAACTAGCCGTTAGGTGTTCTTGGGAATGGTAGATATCAACCAGGGTGTGGGGACCACTTACTTTTGTTTTGTTCTTACGTGCTTCTGCATAGAATAGTAACGGTCAAAAGACATGATTATTATGTTACTGGAAATTTAGAAATGGGAAGGTTGGAGGTGCAAATTTGAGTGCAGAATTGTAGAAAACGGATATTCTATGCAATTGAACAGAGAAAATGAAAGGTTGAAGAATCCCGATTCACGTACACGTACGTAACACCGTGGAGCACTGTTACTTTTTTTTTTTCTTCTTCTATTTTTTTTGTCGCAATTTGGTACCCTCCCGCGAGAGATGATTTTGGTACCTTCTTGTTATTTTTTTATTGAATGGAGGTATAAAAGTCAAATTTACGTAGGAACAAGTTTTTGTACTCCGTTCTAAATTATTTTGAAGACATATAGTAGATTTTAAATGAGACACATGTGTATTGCAAATGAGAATGTGAAAAAAATGGGAGAATACAATAAAAAACACAGGATAATGGTTATAGGGGTTAAAAGTCTTTTCAAAAATTAAAAATACAAATTCTAATAGTTAAATATCATCTCATAATGGTAAAAATACTAAGACCATTTAAAAAACTGGAGAGAAATTGATTAAATAATCAAAGAAGGTACCAAAACCCTCTGTCACCGGAGGGTACCATAGAATTCCCTTTTTTTTACGTTTTTTTTAAATAGTTTTTTTATTTTTTAATTTATTAATATATTTATTATTATTTATTTATTTTAATAAATAATAATATAGATAAAAAAATACAATAAATGTGTATATTTTGAAGAGTTAACATAAGTTTTTTTATCATCATTATTTTTGTGTTATTAACCAAATGTACTACTTCATTCACTGTTTTCTCTGCACACAATTAACCGCACAAAATCAATTAACCAAATATCTCACTTTGTTAACCATCAATGTATACATCATTAACCTCATTTAAAAATATGTTCACCGTTTCTGGACACAGGATTAACCCCGTGTTAACCGGAGTTGCAATTAACCTCACAAATTCAATTAACCAAAAATTTCACTATGCTAACCGCCAATTTTATACACCATTAACCTCATTTTTAAACATGTTCACAGTTTCTGGACACATAATTAACCTCGTGTTAACAGGAGTTGCAATTAACCTCGCAACATCAATTAACCAAAAATCTTATTCTGTTAACCATAAATGGATACATCATTAACCTCATTTTCAAATATGTTCACCGTTTCTGCCACATCATTAACCTCGTGTTAACAGGGGTTGCAATTCACCTCACAAAAAGACTACAAAAGGGGGGACTACTAAAAATAGGGAGGGGCTCAAAATAAAAAAAAAGGAGTGTGGTAGAATAATGGTAAAGTTTACCATTAATCAAGGTTTGAAACGTTTGCATTCTGTTTCACGAAATAGTTTGAATTTGCTCTGAATGCTTTGTTTGTTTGTGTTTCACATATTCTATATTCCACTAACCCGTGGGGTTGGTTCGGCGGAGGGACTGATCCAAGCTTAACCAAGGTTGGGGGTTCGAATCCCGCCTTAGGTATGCAACTCCTTTAAAATCCAGGGCCAGCTGTCCCATCCATCGAGGTTGCCTACAAACTAGCGAGGGGATTTAGTCACTAAAAATATTCTATATTCCATTGTTTTGGCTGTGAAACGCCATTTATTAGATGAGGTGAAATGCCAGAGCATGCCACAAATATAACTTCCAATAAAAACGTATAAATAGGAGTAATAAAAAAGAGGAAAAAAATAATAAAAAGAATAAAGTGAATTTTTATACTCTTTGATTGAAGAAATAAAAAAGAAAAAATTATTGCTTTTTTTAAAAGAATTATTACTAAGATATATAAAATGTTGCTAAAAGAAGGAGGAATATGGATAGAAGGTTATATCTCTTGTTATTTTTTTTTTCTTTACTTTCTTTTCATCCTAAGAAAAAGAAAAATGTAATGAGATCGATCACAATTTTTTTCTCTCTTATTTTTTTTTCTCTTTTTATCAATTTTTCTTTTCTTTTCCTTTTATTTTTCATTCCTATCCACATGAACTATTTAAAAATAAAATATTAATTTATAAAATAAAAAATATACAACAAGATTTCCCATTATATTACTCGATTCATATCACTTTTATTTTATTTTTTTCCTTTCTCTATATATTTTGTACATTCCATTATATTACTCGATTCGTTTCACTTTTTTTTATTTCTTTTTTTCTCTTTCTCTATTTATTTTGTACAATTATATAACATTCCTCTTTAAAAAGGTTAATATTTCAGAGTAATCATTAGAAATCATGAAACGTACGTACACTATATGTATTTGGTATCACAAAAGCACTTGGCAATAATGCAATCCAGTTGATTAAA
This sequence comes from Sesbania bispinosa, assembly GCA_026901365.1. Taxonomy (NCBI): domain Eukaryota; kingdom Viridiplantae; phylum Streptophyta; class Magnoliopsida; order Fabales; family Fabaceae; genus Sesbania; species Sesbania bispinosa. The sequence goes on along the minus strand of QLOH01000911.1, from coordinate 100,225 downwards.
CTTCATTTGGATATGGTAGCGTGATATGTATCCACCGATAGAATTGAAAAAAGGAAATTAAAAAGCTAGTAGTAAGTGCGCCAACTAGCTAGCTTGCATGTTAATTTGATTTGTGAAATTGCACGTGGCCGCTTGAGTGACGCGTAGCTACTACGTGTTGGGAAGATAGTCAAGTTGAAGTGAGACGTGGCTATCACTAGCTACTAGTTTAATTTGTTTCAATATTATTCACCCTCCTCTTTAATTCCTTAGCAAATTAAAGAAAGTGGTAGGATTAGGATAGGCATGGGTGGAGACGAAGAGTGGAGGAAAACGGCAGACACGCACAAAATGAGTGGTGAACAAGTAAAAAGGAGCAGGTGGTCATGGTCCTGCTCCTGCAGGTGAAGTTCTTCACCAACGGAGATCACTTCCGTTCAGCTACACCACTATGGCGTCGTTGGTTTGCTTATTACAGGTGTTGTGGGGTATTCTGTCTTGTACACCAGAAGAAGCCCGAGGCTAGTGCTGTGGATGTAGCAAAGGTCTCTGTTGGAGTTGCACAACCTGAGGACACTCGCCCTAGGAAATAAATATATAGTTAATTATATAACACCATATATATATTTGAGCTCATGAGTTCTTAAAAGCTAGTTAATTATTAGTGAGAATGAATTTTAGTTCAAAGGGTTGGTTGGGTGCTCAATGACTCCTTTTGTGCCTTCTTTTTGTGTTTTAAAGAGTTATTAAGCAGTCATGCAATTTCACTATACAAAATGAACGGCCTATGATCAGGTTTCTGTCTTGTGGGTTGTAAGATCGATCATCTTTCATTTGTCCTGCTGCCATTATACTTCTCATTCAATTTATTAAGGGCGGATTGGATAAATAATTTAATTATTCATTCATCACTTAACACTACAAAAAAAAATTCATTTTTTTAATTGTTGATCAAAAGCCGATCCTAACGTAGGAAAATCAACGTTAATCAGCAATATAGCGTCGAACTCTGGCCAATGCTAAACCTAGCGTTGTTAATGCAATAGTATTGCCCATTAACAGCCGAAGTAAATTAGCGTTAGTTAAGTTGATGCAAAAGCCGTCATTTTATAGGCTGACGTTAAATTAGATCGACACTAATAATTTTTTTTTTTATAAAATCTTTTCTTTTTAAACTTATTAATTTTAAGAATTAAACTCATATCCTATATGATAAAAGAAGAAGGATTATAATTGCATTAACTGTGTTTTTAGTAATATTTAATATGAATATTATATCTAGTAATATTTAATTTAATTCTAAGAATTAAACTCATATCCTATATGATAAATAAAAAAGAAGGATTATAGTTGCATTAATTGTGTTTTTAGTAATATTTAATATGAAATATTATATATATACTCTTTTTGTTCTGTTAACAGCAGGGAAAATGTCGGTGTCGTGCTCAATACTAATACTAATATTCTGCGTTTAATTTATTGTTTTTTTTGTAGTTGTAAGAATAAATTGTGATAAGCGTTTAAATAAATTTTATACATGTAAATAACTAGGTTTATACCCGTAAACCCTAAAAATTAATCAATTGATAATAAAAGAAATTTTTTATATGATCTTATGATTTTCATTTCTTCAAAAATTTAATTTTAGACATTTCCTTCTGTACCTTATTTTTCTTCCATTCTCTTTTTCTATTTGTCTATATTGTTATTACTGTTTCTTTTGTTATTCAAACATGTACAATTGATTATCAATATCAAAATATAACCTTAAGCAAGTAATTATTAATAGAATAATATAATTATGATATTGATTTAAATTATATATACATATAATAATCATAATCGTATAAAAAAAATACGTCGAAATTTTGTAGAATACAATAACTTTAACAATCAATCTTCTGTCATTTAAATCTTTTGGAAAACTTCATTATACACAACATTCTTAATGGAAGTAAAATGACTGATACTAATCATCACAAATTAATATTCAATCCACTTCTAGAGTTTACTATAGAAACAACAACATATAATTGACCATGAAAAAAATAGGCTTTGGAAGGAATACACCAACATGAGATACGTTTGACCCTGACTCTTGTTTATGGTCATGGTAGAGGATAGACATAAAGGAATTGTCTCCTTTGGAATTTTAATGGTGTCAAAGTGATCATAAGGTATCAAATTCATCCGCGGGATATATACTTTGTTTCAGCATTATTCTCAGTAATAACCTTTGCACCAATAATATTAGCACCCAAGTCCTTTTCACAAACTTGTAAGGCTTCGATAGTTTTCCTTGAGAAGAAGTTCAGAAAACTCGTCCCTTATGTTCACAGGACTATCACCATTAAGCACACCAATAGCCAAATCCGCTTCAATCTCATGAACGACCAGACTTAACATACAATTTGAGGAAAAAGGGTTTTTCACTTTAATAAAACATATGGAAGATAAAAAATAATCATTTAATTAAAAAAGAATGTGTGTATATATAAGAAAGAAATAGACAATAAATTAAATTCAGATCCACATCAGTTATAAAACACCTTTATTTGAATTGTATTGCCTCCGGGATTTGAGATTCCATAACAACCCTTGATGCGTTAACACATTGACCAATCCAACTTCACCTGATTCTAGAATTACTATAGATTATGTTCCATGCTAAAACAAATCACATAGTTTGCAAAAAAAAAAAAACATTAGTTACCAATAAGAATTGCATACCCTTGTATAGATTTACTTTTGCAAACTAAATAATGACAACAGGTAGCTCAGTACCAGTGATACCAAGATGTTCCTTGACTGTATCTACATAGTCGCCAAAAAGGGCACACCTAATCTTTCCCCTGCAAATCAAACATTTAGGAAATTGTTAATTCAATATCTAATAACCAAAACAAAAATATTTGTAAAAGCACTTTAATTCAAGGTTTAATCATTACTTATCATCAACCAACTCAAGGACTATAAATCTTGTAATAGTTCCCTATTTTTTAATATTTTTTTTCCTCAAAGACAGCCGTAAGTATTCCCATCATATCTGAAAAATGAATAATAACAATGGTTAGCATAAGCAAAAAAAGAAAACTTAAAAAAATAAAAATAAATTATAATACAGTATTTAAAAATTTCATTATCCTCACCAAATAAATAATGTGATTCGCCTTTGGTGTTAATGATGCCATTGGAAGAAACCAAAGACAATCCAAATTCTGAAATCAATTTACTTTTTTCAGCAGGAAAACTTTTGTCTTACTATTAAAGATCAACTTAAATTAATGTCTTGTTGCCCAATATATACCTTCATTCTTCATAAAGAAAAAGAGGTCATCTTATAGACCTCGCCCTTAACAATAATGTTCATAAACTTCCTCATCATTGGCTTGGCTTCTGAATGCTAGCCTGTATCCTTTCTCCCTGGAAAATGTTTAAAATTAAATGTTCAGAATCAAGAATAATTTTGATAGCCAACTTATACATAATTCAACAAAGCAGTAAATGATAACTATATAAAAAATACACCTCAGCATCCACCAAGACCAATTCGATGGCAAAAGGCTTATCGGGTTCATTCTTAGAAAACTCTTCCATATACGTTACCACCCGAACCTTCAATCTCAAAAAATCCTTTCCTTCAAAATGTCTTTACCATATAGAATTGCCCAGACACAACAGCCATGGTTACAGTAAAGAAAAATATGAGAAATTTGAAATTACTATTCAGAATGAGATCTAATGGAGATGTGCAGAAAACAACAGATCATTGCAACATATTTATAGGAAAAATCCAATTGACGAACGGGTACAAAATCATCCCCAACTTTGCATCCAAAATTTTGGTTCAAATTCAAAATCTGACACAAAGAACAAATTACGCGGGAAGAAAGAAGCCCAATCTACAAAAGCCCTAATCCTAATTCTATATAGCAAAGGCGATTGAAATTGTTTGCCACAATAATAAAAATAACAATTCCGGTGAAATTATATGGAAACATAATCATCACTGGTATGGGTGCAAAATCTATGCTTGATATTTGATGAATAAATCAATCAAATCCTATGAATCCTATGAATAAAAAGAAACGTAAAACCTGAGGCTTTATAGATGAATTGAAGCTTCACAATACATCTGCGAAAGGCACACGTGTTCACCTCCTGGAATTGATTCACTGAGCAAGCTCCACTCCTGCGCCACCTTTCTTATTGGGAAGCAACAACAACCGAATGCAAAATTGCAGCAGGAAATATGGGCATCCCACTCCGCCAAAAAGACAAACCAAAGCAAAGTCTACAATTTTTTTCCCTCAAGACACACACTATACTATATTAATGTCTTTGTCATCAATCAATCATAGTCCAAGCCTAAAAAGTGTAGTCGGCCATTGCCCCGCGTCCGTGTTCCGCAAAGTAGACTTGGCCACTTATTTTTTTTGTTTTCTTTGGTCATAAGTATTGCCCACTTTTTATTCTTAAATAGCCATATAGCCATTGACATATATAGAAATCAACCCTTAGCATAAAGTTAAGGAAAAAAAACGTTCCAGGCCCAATGAACAGTTCTCAAACAATAGCATTAATGTAAATAAGTTGATTTATTAAAATAATGTAGATAAAAAAGTTTATAGGCACGACTTAATTATACATCTATTTAAATACTTATAATATTATAAAATGATAATCTTTATATCATCTTCAAAAAAAGTCTTTTAAATACCTTCTAAACAAGTTCTAAACATAATACTTTCGAATTTTAATCGTTTCTATATATATAACACTTCATATTTTAATTGATTTTGTTGATACCATTACTAGGAAACTTTTTGCAAAAAAAAATTAAATTAGTGATTGGAGCTTAATTATTCAATACTTAATTAAAGAGGAAATTTTGAGTAAACCACCACTTTAATCTCTAAAGGTGTTGGACTCCCGTCTATTTAGTCCTTGAATGGCAAAAAATCCAAAAGAAAGTCCCTGAAATTGTTCAATGTCAGTCACTTTGGTCCTTCTGTTACTGTGCGTCATCACTTAACAGTAATGGAGACATTGACGTGTACTGTTAAGTGCTAGGGTGGCTTGCTGATGTGGATTTGTATCTGACATAGACACTTTCAGGGGCGCAAATGAAATAGTTTTCCTTATATATGACCTTCTTTCTCACAATTTAGGGTTTTCAATTTTGGGGAAATCTTAGAACCGTAATCACAGTGAGGTAAAATGAAGGGTATTGCTTCATCAAATCCTCAATTTCTTCATCAAATGAGTTTGGCTTCGGCCCAGAGTTTTTGGTTCGGCCTCTAGAGTAATCGGCTTTTGCCTAGATTATGAGTAATGGCTTTGGCCCATAATTATGTATGAAAACTTAACTTTGGTCCAGAATAAGTGGTGGATATTAACCCAGAGAAAGACGTTTCTTGTAGCTTGAGCTCAGGTCTAGCCTTAGAATTAGTGAAAAGACCCCGCCTGCCGGGGAAAAACAGGTTATGAGTATTCAAATGTTGAGTTGAGAATGGTTATGTCATAAGTTATGTATTTGATTGACTGTTGCATAGCATTTGCCTGTTTCCCCTACACTACATGAGCATAATTATATTCACTGAGACATCTGTCTCACACACGTTTCGTGGTTATATTTAGATGCACAGGTACATCCTCGTCCCGGGCAATGAGTGTGGAGGCTGACAGGAGCTTAGTTCTTTTGATGTATTGACATACTTATGTATTTAGCGGATACTTGATGTTTAGGAATTATATTTGATAGAATTTTGGGGATATGACTATACATGTGCAACCTTCGGGCCCTCTATTTTGTTTAGGGAACATGTATGGGGGTATCCCAATTATTGTATACAGATTATGTTAATTCGAAGCCCTTGGGGCGTTTTTTATTCAGTTCTTGTTCCATATATTATTCAAGTTTTCATTGGAGGCTTAAACATTGCATGGTTATTGTATTGCGATATTTAAAATGGCGGCGAAATAATTTCAGAAATTTGGGAATTTGGCTTCCAACGAGCCGTTACTCTCAAATTTAGAAATTAGGACATTACACTCAAAGTCCTAATTTCTCACTCTTAAACCTCCCTTTTCCTAATTATTTTAACAAAATGCCTTTCTACATAGTTCCTTTAATCTAAACCTTTCCCCCTCATTTCCATCAATCCTCTTAACTAAATCCTTTCCTCCTCAATCTAATCCCCTCGTTCAACATCCCTACTTCTCCCTCATCATTATACCTTGTAATTCTTTACGTCTCAGGGTGTGATCTCTCATAAGCTCAGTCTATAGTTGTGCTTGGCCTAACACCTGGTTTTCCTGATGAATTTCCCCCTTAACACTCATGAACTCTCAATAGATTCTCTATCTCTTCTCTTAATTTACTCTCAAACTACTAAATCCTCATTTCTACTTCTAATTTCTTTCTCGGGGAAGGATTTACAGCCTAAGGCTTCCACGGGTACTTCTAGATCCTAATTTCTGGGATGTTACATGTATCAAGTCTTCAAACTTTGAAGGCTAAATTGATTAATGCTCCTGTTGTCACTTCCCCTTATTTGGTCTTTACCTTTTAAGCTAATGTATGATGTCAATGATACAACTGTAGAAGCAGTTCTTGGACAACATAAGGACAAAAGTTTTCAAACCATTTACTATGCCAGCAAGACTCTTGATGGAGCACAAGGAATTATACTACCACTAAAAAAGAGTTGTTGGCCATATTTTTTGCTTTTGATAAATTTCATTCTTATTTGATTATGTCCAAAGTGATTGTTTATACTAACCATTCCGCCATTATGTATTTGATTTCTAAACCAGATGCCAAGCAAGGTTGATAAGCCTCTATAAGAAAAATGGGGAGTTAATTAGTACAGATTAATCCCTCTATAAGCCTTTAAAATAATATTACTTATATATAATATTATTGGTATGCGATTGCAAGATATAGTTAATATACCTATAAGTTGGGTCCGTTATTTGAACAGGGGAGGGTTTAAGATGCATAGCCATTATAAATGTCGAACTATTAGGATGTGATTCAGGGAACTACTCCCTCTGGTCCTATTTATAAGAACCTTTTTGAGGTTGAGCCTTGGTCCTTTTATAAGAAAAATGTGATACACATTCATGACCAAATTTATTGTAATAAACTAAATTACCAACTTCCTTAATATGTGTGAAGTAGTTAAAAGGTTCTTATAAATAGTTATCGTGTTCAAGGAGTAGTTTCCAGTGCTTCTGGGAAATTACTTTTTAGTTATCGTGTTTCGTAATTCAGTCATTTAAATAAAGGAGAATAGAGGATATTTTAGGAAATAAAATGGATTTGTAAGAGTTAAAAAAATATTTGTAAAAAGCAAAACCTTTGTGTTATTATTTTTCTATATCTTTACCATAACAAAATTATGGCATCCCTTCTGCAAGGTAGCTCAGAATTGACAAAACTTACATAATCAAGGCATCCACTTACACAAGTCGGGGATTGTATCTTTTGCATACACGGAAAATTGACTTTGTTTTAAATTTGCAAGGTTTTTTTGTTAGTTGCCTTTCTCGGTTGAAATTGTGGTTTCATAATATTTGTATTATGAAGGACCATGTTGCACATAAAAGTACAAAATCTAGACAGTGCTATCAAACTTTGGGGTACCAAGCTGTCCTTGCTCATTGTACTGATCAAGGTTTCCACAGGCTTTTTGACCGTACAGGGCGAAAAAAAAAAGATTAATTCCCACTAGGGGTGGGCAGCGGTCGGGTAACGGGCGGGTTCGGGCCCAATAATCCTAGACCGTTGCAAACCGAAAAGTATTAATACAGTGGCCCATTTTCGACTGAATCTTTAATCGGTTAATTCGGGCGCGGGTCAGCGGGTTATTCGGGTATACTGGGTGGTTACGTTCGGGTGTGGGCTACTTAAAAACTTTGGGCCCCAATCTCTTTTTTTTTTAAAATCATGATTTTTTTATCTTTTTTATTTAATTATAATGGAAATTGATTTATGAATTGTGAGTTTAATTTATACCAGCCTAAAAGTAACTCACAAAATGGAGAGAAAACAGGGAAGTTCAATACACAAAAAGCCCAACAGTATACATTTTAAAAAAATGAAGTCCAAAACCCTAAGTCGCTGTCTTCGTGTGTAATCTTTGCAGCCACCATCGCCTCCGATCCTCCACCGTGCCGTTGCGGTCAGAAGTTGTTGTCATCATTCATCTTCTCCTTCTGTCTTCTTTTGTATTGAAGCAAAAAGTTCTTCCCAGTTCCCACACACCAGTAACAGCCCTCCTAACAATAACCAAGAAAAACAAAATCAAAGAAAAGAAAGAAACAAACATAAAGCGAGGAGAGTGAGAGGAGGAGAGCGGGTCACACCACTTAACTGTAAAAGATCTCTTCTTGAAACATGGTAGCTTGAAGGATCAGAAGTCAAAACAACCAGATCTAGAGCCAAAATAAAAACTGCAACCCATTCATCTTGCGACGCCGCAGAGCCTCCATTTAGAGCTGTGTATGGAGATGATACAGCAGAGCCGCGATTTGAGCGCCATGCATGAAGGTTACGATCGGAGCAGCGGGTAGTGATGGCTAGACGAAGAGGAGAGAGATAGACGAAGTCGGACTTGGGAGGTAGTCTCTCAGTGAGAGAAGAAAAGAGACTGAAGAGAGAAAGGGGGTGGAGGACTAGAGGGCGGCTAGGGTTTTTTTAACTCTGAAATGTGAGGTATATATATAACAAAATTGGGCCAATGGGCTAGGGCCGTATTCAACATTTTTAATTCATCTAACAAAACAATGTATCGGGCGGGTCGGGTATCGAAAGACGTTTTTTTCTGAAACTCGTATCCGCCCGCATATATCTGATTTTATGTGTTTTTTTCCACCGATTGAATGAATCCGTTTACCCGCCCGAACCCGACCATTTATCCTTTTTTTGCTTTCGGATACATCGGATCTGGGTCAGGCCACGGGTTGGTGCCCACCCCTAATTACCACAATAATGTGGTCCAAAAATATTTGCACTGTCTGGGGTGAAGAATGACAGCGTGGAAAGAGTTTGGCACAAGACGCAAGGGGGGTAAAGCGCCATAGTGAGGTATTGACATCGAGGTTGGAGGAGGCGCTAAAGGAAATGGCGCCTCAAAAGAAAGTTGTTTGCAAGACGCTAGACCCTCTAGCTCTTTACAAGGCGCTAGACCCTCTAGCTCCTTGCATGAAGCGCATATCTACCTTCCTCTTGATAAGGCGCTAGACCCTCTAGCTCTTTGCATGAAGGCGCATCTACCTAGTGCCTTATCAAGAGGAGCGTTGCGCTTATTCCCCGTCACTTCCAAATAAACCAGTTAACTGGTGCTGCAAAAACCGGTTGAACCGGCCTTTTGTTAAAAAAATTCTATTTTTTTATTTTTTAGTTTTATTTAATTTAAAATACTTTTAAGATAATAAAATCATATGTTGAGAATTACACATAGATATTTATTATTTTATCAGATTATTTTTTATTTTTTTTGTTTTATAAACCTTATAATAAGGTTGTTTAAACAAGTTTATAACTTCATATATCTTAATTTCTTATAATTTTGTGTTATTTTATTAATTAAAATATTATATAATATTTGAAATATATATTTAATTAATACCGGTTCGACCACGGTTCAACCACGGTTGAACCATTGAACCGTGTGAACTAATGCCTTCACCGGTTTAATTACTAGGTTCGGTTTTTAAAACATTGGAAGAAATTGAGTTTGGGGAACCATCGCTGCTTGTGTGCCGTACACCTATTTTTGTTCTCTATATGGGAAGAAAAATGAAATAAGATTAAGGCTTCTTTTATTGGTTTGGTTTGGTCGGGTCTATCGAGTTCAAGATAGGCAAACCAGAGACCCGAACTGAACCAGATCGGGTCTGAAAAAATGTCCGAACCGAACTGAAACCCGAACTGAACCGTTAAATATCCTTCGGGTTGGGTTGGGTCAACCGGGTTCACGGGTTGGATCGGACCCACTTTCACCCCCTAATCAAGGAGGAAGGCAGATATGCGCTTCATGCAAAGAGCTAGAGGGTCTAGCGGCCTTATCAAGAGGAAGGCAGATATGCACTTCATGCAAGGAGCTAGAGGGTCTAGCGCCTTGTAAGAGCTAGAGGGTCTAGCGCCTTGTAAAGAGCTAGAGGGTCTAGCGTCTTGCAAACAACTTTCTTTTAAGGCGTCATTTCCTTTAGCGCCTCCTCCAACCTCGATGTCATAACCTCACGTATGGCGCTTTACCCCCTTGCACCTTGTGCCAACCCTTTCCACGCTGTCATTCTTCACCCCAGACAGTGCAAATTTTTTTAGACCACATTATTATGGTAATTAATCTTTTTTTCCGCCCATGTACGGTCAAAAGCCGGTCCCACAAGATGCAGTAAATTTTAATAATACACCAACATCTAATGGTTCATTTTAGAAAATATGAAGATGCAAGCATGTCAGAGCATTCCAACTCTATAAATTCAAATACTACTTGCAACATTACTTTTTCTATTCTAAATAAAAATCTGTTTCCCCTTTAATATAAACGAATAAAATAATTGAGTTAAAAGATAACAGGAAGGAAAAAGCCAGGAACACAAACTTTTTAAAAACATAATAACTCAGTAAAATCATGAAACTAGGCTCCTTTCAATCGAACTACAATACCCACAGAATCTATTTGAATTCCCCAAAGTCCCAAATAAAATCCAACAAAGAGGAACTACAAACTTGTATCTAACCATAAAATAAAATAAGAACATAAGATGCATTTAAAAAGAAAATGAAAACCGACCTGAGATTGAGGACGAGAAGTTAAGGGAGAGTGATTCCGGCGCGGTGGAGCTGAACAGTGAACTAGCGGAGGATCGTGGTCATGCTGCACTCTACGGGGAAGAAATAGCTTAAAGAAGAATGGTGAGTTTGCGAATTTGAATTTCCAAATGTGTTTAAAAAACCCAATAAAAAGTTAACGAAAATTACATATTATACCATTAATGAAAACTTTTGTTCTCCGTGTGTTTTTTGCATTTCAAAACTAAAGAGAGAAAGTGAAAACGAAAACGACTAAAAGTTATTTCTCCCTTTTAGATTTTAAAAACAGAATTTTAAAACTGTTTTAAAATTAGTTTTTCAAAATTATTAACCAAACAAGTTTTTAATATTTAAAATCTAAAAAACTAATTTTTTTAATAAAGAGTCATCAAACAGGCTGTAAATTTGCTGGACTTTTTTCAAATAGTAACCCATGTGAACAAAGTGCAAACAATTTAGACAATTGACGTAACTCAAAGCCTATGTATGGTTGAAGGGATTTAGAGGGGAGGGAGCCAAAATTCCTTCGTAAGGCTATTTTTACTCCCCCTCCAATAATGAGGGGATTGGAGGGGAGGGGAGGGGAGGAGAGTTTAAATTAAATAATTAAACTGGCTTAAATACCCTTATACTTATATTAATAAAATTATGTGTTATAAAAGTAAAGAGGTATATAAGTAAATTAGTTTTATTTTTCCTCCCCTCCCCTTGTGAACCAAACATGTAAGAGATCATCTTCCCTCCCCTCCCCTCCCCTCTTTGAACCAAAAAAATAAGGGAAAATTGTATTCACCTCCCCTGAGGTCTGCCTAAATGACAAATACCTCCCCTCTATAATATTCGTCCCCACTCATTTAATAAATTAATATGTGGGTACTCATTGCCGGTATATAGACAAATATCCACAAGTACGAGTTTTTTATATCATATCACTTTAGGCAAGGGAGGTGAGTGCATTTCAAAAACTAGAGGGGAGGTATTGTCATTTTAGACAAATCTCAGGAGAGGTGAGTGCAATTTTCCCAAAAATAAAATATCATCTCCCCTCCCATTCTCTCCCCGTCATTAAAATCCCTCTCCTCCCCTCCCTCTCCTCCCAATTATGGAACATACACAAAATTTTAAAAAAAATAATATCCATGTCAAAAGACCTTATACATCAATATTAATGCTTTTTTTGGTCGGTATACGCGCTTGATCAAAATAAAATGTACATGTTATTGGAAAAAATTGAATTAGTAATTAGATAATTTTTTTATTATTAAGTAGATACATGATTGAATAATATATGACTAAAGGGCTAAAGGATAAATCATAGCACAAGTCGAAGGATTTATAAAAAGCATACCTTCAGATGGAGAATCACCATGTCATATTTATTGTGGGGTTTGGTTTGGCGTTGAAACTGGCCAAACTGACATCTATTTGTAACGTTGGAAATGTGAGTTAACCACATTTCAACTCTAAACCAAACACGCTCTTTTTTTATAAGCAAAATGAATATATTAATAAGAAGTACAAGGGGTACTCCAAACCCATACAAAATAGAAAAAAAAGAGGAAAATAAATACAAGGAAAACACCCACCCCATTAGAGCTAAATACCCGCCCCAACAAATTAAAGAGTCCCCAAAAGCCACCAAAAGCTAACAGCCTACAGCTCGTCCAAAAAACCAGATGGAGCAAGTATAATTGGAAATAGCAAAGCAACAAAGAGAGCCAAGCTCCTACAACACATAGAGACCATCAGTGAGACCATGCTGAGGAGCTAACGGACAACAACAGAGATACACCCTTCAGAGCATAAAGGAACTCAGCTAATTTTAATCCAAAAGTACCATCCAAAGTCAGAATCAGATACCAAAATTTAGACAGATTGATGGTTGAGTTAACCAGGAAGAAAAGTTATATCCAAAACCATTGTCCTTAGTGTGACACCCATCTACCCCAAATAATAATACAATTATCAAGCTAAATTATAAGGAAAAATACAGTTAACACCGAGGTAAAAAGGTTCACATATCCTCTTTTAAATAAATACTTAATCCAAATCCAATGTTGTTTCCACAAAAGAGTAAAATCAAGGTTTTCAAAAGCTAAATTATCAACATAATAAAAACATAACTTGGCCATGTAAGATCCTTAGAAATAATCTTTCTAAATCTCTACATATCAAAATAAAAGAAGTAAAGCTCCTAGACACTAAACCCCGATGTCACACATATCAGAGCGAGACCTCGTCCATTCAAAATTCAGCACATTGAGTGCCCTCTTCATCACCTAAGAAAACCACAGAAAGAGTACGGTGAGGAATGGAAGACATACATATACATGCAATACAGAAGGCTACCCTTGTTCCCACCCATCCCTATACATATCATCATTAATCTCAATTCATATACTATTCATTTCACACATCAGGTTCATACAAATATAAATTCACACTTTCATACAATCTCAATTAATGTATATGCTCACACCATGTACATGTACAACATCTCTCCTAAGAGTCATGACTTGGAACTCCGCACAATGGGCGCACTTCATCAATTCCCTTAGATGTTACCAATGATGGCCCTACCATTAAACACCATCATGGCCGGTAGGTTGCACCCCCTCTTGGGCCCGTGCAAAGACAATCGCCCCCCTCCCACCGTTACCCATGCACCTCTTATGTGCCGGTGAGTTGCATAATAAAACACCCCCTCTTGGGTCATGCATCGAATGTCCCCCATCATGGTCACCACCCTTTCTTAGGGCACGCATCTCATGTATCACACACCTCATATGCTCATGCTCAATGCATCAACGTCACTTCATACATTTCTCATACAACATATCCTCTACTCTATTCATTCCACATCACATCATGGATATTATGCACATAGAACATCAACATAAGATAATCACATAACAATACTTCATGCCACGACTAATGCATTTTATACATCCAATTTAATCTCATCAATTCCACGAAATAATTCATATATTAAATAAACACCATCATATAATAAAGGATCATAATATCACATAAACATAGCACACTAATCTCATTTTTGGCCTGGTAATCGATTACCAGAATTCTGTAATCGATTACCAAAGCAATTACTCAATTTTGGGGCCTGGGTAATTGATTACAGGGAGGCTGTAATCGATTACTAGAAGACTGGTAGCCTGGTAATCGATTACAACAGGCTTGTAATCGATTACCAGGGGCTTATTTTCACGGTTTTGCCTAGAAACACCTGGTAATCGATTATAAACTATTGTAATCGATTACCAGCAACCCGAGAGTGACTGCACCTGCGTTTTTACCCCTTTTTAACCCTCTTCTTCAATCCCTACTCAAATCTTTAAGTTCCTAACTTGTTTAGACTCGTTTTTACCGATTAAAATCAGTGAATTCATCAATTATTTCAACAGATTACTATAAAATTAACATCTAATCGATTTATGATTTCTCTCCGCTAAATCCTAGTTCGACTCCCGTTCGATAATCTCGCTCTCCACTCTCAAATTCAACAAGAACATGACAATAGGCATCAAACAACACGAATTTCAAACATAATACATACGATTCACCGTTCCTATTTCAAAATTTAGAGATCCTAGAGGGACTTATGGTTGCCCTCACTACCCAAGCACTCCAGCATACACATATAGTTGCACCTCTTCCCCCCCCCCCCCCGTACCTAAGGAATGACGATCAAGAATAAATGAATGGCAGAACTCTTCCGATGATCTACGCCTCGACACCCTCCTCCTTGTAGAGTCGTTTCTCTCCTCCCTAGAGTTTGGTTTTTCTCACGTTTGAAAAGGGATAGGGTGAAATAGATGACCCCTCCCTATTTAAATATCTAACTGCGCTGGGCCTACTCTGACCCACCCATCCCCCTTTTTAATTAAATAATATTATTCATAATAAAAGATAATAATAATACTATTGTTTCTTCATTTTATTTTATTTTATTTTAGAAATATTAGGATGTTACAATTCCCCCCTCTGAAAATAAAATTTGTCCTCGAATTTACCTGAGATGAAGAACTCTGGAAAGACTCCTTCATCTTCTCCTCATGCTCCCAAGTAGCGCTCTCTGGTGTAGCTCCTCCCCAGATTACCTTAACTAAAGGAATTTCCTTACCCTCGAAGTTGTTTCACCCATCTGATCCTCAACTCTCACCGATATGGTTTCCACCATCAAGTTTTCCTTAATCTCAAGATGATCCGACTCAATCACATGTGAAGGATCGTGAATGTACTTCCGGAGTTGAGAAACATGGAAGACATTATGAAGATTTGACAAATGTGGGGGTAAAAGCAATTTGATAGGCAACATTGCCGAATCTTTTGAGAATTTGATAGGGACCAATGAAACGAGGTGTAAGCTTTTTAGACTTTAATGCCCTACCAACCCCAGTCCACAGAGTGACTTTCAGGAACACATGATCCCCTTCTTTGAATTCTAAGTCCTTCCTCCTCTTATCAGCATAACTCTTTTGCCTACTCTGAGCTGTCCTCATCCTCTTCTGAATTAACTTAACTTTATCGTTGGTCTGTTGTACTACATCCGGTCCTAAAACAAGGCTCTCTCCCGGCTCATACCAACACAAAGGGGTCCTACACCTTCTACCATACAATGCCTCATAAGGTGTCATGCCTATGCTAGAATGAAACTATTGTTGTATGTAAACTCTATTAAAGGTAGGAAACTATCCCAACTACCCCCTTGGTCTAACACACAAGCTCTAAGCAAGTCCTCTAAGGATTGTATGGTTCTCTCGGTTTGACCATCGGTTTGCAGATGATAAACTGAACTAAGCCTAAGTTGGGTTCCCAAAGCCTGCTGCAAACTCTCCCAAAATCTAGATGAAAACCTAGGGTCTCTTTCTGAAACTATGCTAGATGGTACTCCGTGCAACCTTACAATC
The DNA here is from genome assembly GCA_026901365.1 of Sesbania bispinosa. Classification (NCBI taxonomy): domain Eukaryota; kingdom Viridiplantae; phylum Streptophyta; class Magnoliopsida; order Fabales; family Fabaceae; genus Sesbania; species Sesbania bispinosa. The sequence goes on along the minus strand of QLOH01000911.1, from coordinate 84,490 downwards.
TCACTAATGTAGATCGTAGCAAGTTTTTTAAAGAGTACTTAATGTTAATAGGGAGAAAATGGGCACTCTTAGTCAACCTATCTACAATAACCCAAATAGAATCATGTCCCCTTACAGTCCTAGGCAAAGCAACCACAAAATCCATATAAATGCTATCCCACTTCCACTCAGGTATACTTAAAGGTTGAAGCAGTCCTGAAGGTTTTTGGTGTTCTACCTTAGCTTTTTGTCAAACCAAGCAAGCACTCACAAAGTCCTCTATATCCCTCTTCATCCTAGGCCACCAAAACACTTTTTTCAAATCTTGATACATCTTAGTTGAACTAGGATGGAAACTAAGCTTACTCTTATGCCCCTCTTCAAGTACTAAATGCCTAAGGGTAGGTTTACTAGGTACACAAACTCGGTCTCCAAATCTCACTACTCCATCTACACCTAAGAAAAATTCTCCACCGCTACCCTTTTCTATAGCCTCACGCCTAATCACCAAGAATGGGTCCTCTGATTGAGCATCTCTAACTTCTATCAACAAGTCATTACTTACTCGAATCATTCCTAGTTTCACACTATCAGAGGTTACCTCACAAGCTAAGCTTAAATCTCTAAACTGAGTCAGGAGATCCATTTCCCTAATCATCAAAGAACTAACATGAAGAGATTTTCTACTTAAAGCATCTACTACTACATTAGCCTTACTGATAAGTGCCAATTATATGATTTATTCATGTATTTTTACTGCACTTCTCAAGGGTAAAATAGTAATTTATACCCCAAAAATAATCCCTTTTTAGTAATAATTGTAATAATTGTGTTTATTTAATTTGAATTTGAATTTGATGTTATTTTAATAGAAAATTTGTTGATTTTGCAGATTTATGAGAGAGATTTAAATGAAAAGAAGATAGCATTATTTGAGGATAGGATCTGTAGATTTGAAGTTTAAATGAGAGCAAATAAAGATAAAATCAGAAGCCATTTAAATAAGGATTCTGCGGATAACTTCCCCAATTTAAATTCAAAGACAAGATAAACACAGAATCAAGCCAAAAGGAGGGAAACAAGGAAAGCCAGGGAAACAAGGATAAGATCAGGAAGAAATCAAGCTATTAAAAGAGGAAACAGAGAAGTCTGGAACGTGTTCCACGCTCCACCAGCGCTAAGCACAGGATGGAGCGCATCATTCTGTAATCCACGCTTCACGTGCGCTGAGCGCAAGTGAAGCGCAGCTACACAGATTTGTTTTTAATTGTAATTTCAAAACAGATTCCTTCCAGTTTTCAGATAGCTTTCCTTCATCTATAAATAGGACCTTTTCTAAAGATCAATAGAGCTTTTGGAGAGTTAGAGTTTAGGGCTCAAAGTTCTAGTGGAGACACCAAAGGGCTGCCGAGATAGCCATGCTAGGATTGAAGAAAATTGTGACAATTTCTTCATTGGTTTGTAATGGCTACCATGCGTAGCTAAACTTTCCAATAGGATTGAATGTAGTTGATTCAATCCCCAACTGTATGTGAATTCTCTTTATTGTTTATGAATCCCTATTCTATGATATATGTACTTTTATACTTTGCTTAATGCGTAGCTTCCGCCTGTGTGCCGGAGTTATACGTTGCTTTTATAAAATACATTGGAAAATGGTTTTGTGAATTCAGTAGCGAGTTTGGGGGAACCGATAAGTAGGAAACTTGAACTCTGATTGGTAAAAGTACTCATAGTAGTCGCTATAGGAATATAGGATGAATTGATAGTGTTAACGAACGGAACAATAGAGCAATCAAGCTGGGGTAATTTGTCGCCTGGGAGAACCCGCATGGATTATCTTCGAGTATTTTACTACTGGTGACTCGGGGTAAAATAATATAGTTTGGCTAGGGTATCATAGAAATATATTCATAAATAATCTTGAGGTACACATATAAAAGGGGTGCGATGATACGAAGTTCAATCCTGATCCAAGTAACACTATCTTACTCTACTCTACTCTTCATATTTCCTTTTATGCATTTAATTTCCGCAATACAAACATCAAATATCGTTTATTACTTGATAGTTTGATCACTAATCATTACGAGTTGAACCGTTTCCTGTGGATACGATACTCTTTACTTACTATTATACTGCTGGAATTTGGTACGCTTGCCTAAATCCCATCAAGTATTTTTGGCGCCATTGCCGGGAAACGGTGTATCAATTCGTATAGACTTGGGAGGTCTAACTATCAAGTTGTATATACTCTATCTTAGGATTCTAGATTTTTATTTTTTGTTTTTATTTTTATTCTTTTTATTAAAATTCTCTTCCACATTTACCCTTTTCAAGTTTTCTTGTTTATGCTTTTGAGAGGCCAGGTGTCCCCAAATCAGTTACAATTTGATCCAGAAATAGAAAGGACATCAAGGAAGAACAGAAGTAGAAATAGGAGAAGGAGAAGAAGGATACTTGAGGAAGAACCCAAAAATATGGCAGAAGAACAACCACAAAGAAGAAGAACTTTGGGAGATTATGTCATGCATCAAGGACCTCGCCATTATTCGAGCATTGTCTTACCCGTAACAGCAAAGTCATTGGAGCTGAAGGCTGCTCACCTCAATCTTATCAGTGCCCATCAATTCGCAGGATTGGATCATGAGGATCCACATACACATCTTTCAATGCTGCAGTTTGCTTACGGGATGAAACAACATCTTGTTGCCACCCAAAATTTTGATTCTGGTAACTTCCCCAATCCTGTGAAAAATTGTTAGAATAATTATTGTAATTAGAGAAATTACCTTGAATAGGTGCGTGGGAGAAATATTCTGGTTCTAGCTGCCTAACATAATCTCCAAGGGTTCTTCTTAGTGGATTTTGATAATCTCCAAGCGTTCTTCTTGGTGGATTTTACCATTCAGAAGCCATTCAACATTCACTTCACTCGGGGTGGTTGAACAGATAGTGTTGGGATTGTCTCCTTATTTTTGGGTTCTTCCTCGCTTCTCCTTCATCTCCTTCTCTTGTTTCTACTTTTGTTCTTCCTTGATGTCCTTTCTATTTTTGGATCAAATTGTAGTTGATTTAGGGACACCTGGCCTCTTAAAAGCATAAACAAGAAAACTTGAATAGGGTAAGTGTGGAAGAGAATATTATAATAAAAATAATAAAAATAAAAATTCCTAAAAAAAATAATAATCTAAAAATCCTAAGATAGAATATATACAACTTGATAGTTAGACCTCCCAAGTCTATATGAATTGATACACCGTTCCCCGGTAACGGCGCCAAAAATACTTGATGGGATTTAGGCAAGCGTACCAAAATTCCAGCAGTATAATTGTGACACCCTTCTACCCAAATTCTTATACATTCAACAGTAAGAAATATTTAAGAAAAGTAACAGACCACATTGGGTAAAAAGGTTCACATTCTCTTCATTAAAACATCATTTATTTCAAAGTCAACTCATTTAAAATAGAAATTGAAGTCAAAGGTTTCCAAAGTAAATAAAACGTTACTACCTCGAAAGTTAATCAATAAAATATCCTTCTTAGCCATATAAGGCATTTAAAATAGTTTACATATTCTCTTCCTAAAATAGAAACATATAATAAAACTCCTAATACTAAGCCCTGATGTCACAAGTATCAAAGCAACACTCCCTTCAATCAATATTCGACACCTGTCGTGTCATCATCATCACCTGTAAAATTAACCACAGTGTAACGGTGAGGAAAAGAATATCAACTCATACATACACACAGAAGCTACCCTATCCTCACCCACATATAATCATCATTATCATCAAGTAATATCATACTCATATTATCTTACACTCTTTATTAGCAATCATATTATCTCATCACCAGTTTATAGTCACACTTCAACAATCATCAAGAAAACACATTCTCTATTCTTAACACATAATACTCATATCACCAATATATAATTCAATTTCATCGTCAGATGCAATACATGTTCATCTATCTTCATGCACACCAAAACCTCATCAACCTCATCCCAAGGATCATGACTTGGAACTCCGCACAATGGGTGCACCTCGTCAATCTCCCTAGTTGTTACCGATGATGGTCCTACCGTTAATCACCACACAGGCCGATAGGTTGCACAACGCCCCACTCTAGGCTTGTACAGAGACATCCACCCAACAATATAGCCCTACTGTTAAACACCACACAGGCCGATAGGTTGCACTTCACCCCACTCTAGGCTTGTGCAAAAATGTCCCCCGTCATGGTCTCTGCACCACCCCTCAATGGGTCCGTGCAGTTCACCTCCTGAGTTTCACCCTACCATTATCACCACAAAAGCCGATAGGTTACACACCACCCCTCTCTTGGGCTTGTGCATCTCAGGTAACACACCTCATATGCTCAATGCATAATCATCATCATATCACACCTTATGTGCTCAATACATCTATATCATCATTATCACATAGCTCTTATGCTCAACGCATCAATATATCCTCATCATTATAACACACATCATATGCTCAATCCATAATTATGTCATCATCACACACCTCATGCCTCATATGCTCATTACATCAATATATTATCATCACACATCTCATACATCATCAATTCATCATCATAAACTCAATACATCAATACATCATCATCATGAACTCAATACATCAATACATCATCATCATCATACATCATAATATTATAAACATCTATCATCAAAGGAGATATTCATATCATCCTACTCACACTACAATCAATACTCTATAAACATCCACTTAAATCTCTCAATTCCACAAACAATGTGTATAAACTACATCAATAGAAAAAAGGATCACAATCATCACATAAACAACACTCTCATACTCAATTAGACCTGGTAATCGATTACCACACAGCTGTAATCGATTACCCGAGGCGTTTCCTCAATTTTGGAGTCTTCAAGTTTTAAGCTTAATGACCTTGGTGCACTAATTTGGAAATATCTAGAGTTTTAGGTTTCCAATTAATATGATTCTACTTCTATTAGAAAGTTAAGATCAGGGGGCTTCAGTTTGATATTCTATTGTAGAAACACAGGGAAACACTAGAAGGGGGGTTGAATAGTGTTTCTTGATATTTTTGAAAGCTTTTTGAAAACAACAAGTTATAAACAGTTTCAGACAGGTTTATCGGGGCTGTCTGAAGTTTTTGAATGGTTCCTGAAAATATATTTTAAAAGGTTTCTTTGCTTTTAAAATATTTAGAATAGCTTTTCAACACCCTTGATATTAATATAAACGAATTGACAAGAGATAAGGGATAGAAAAACTTAGCCAAGGATTTATCCTGGTTCACTCACTACCATTGTGAGCTATCTCCAATCCCAATGCCAACAAGCACTTGGATTTTCTCTTAATCTTTCACAAAGATTACAAGTATTCTTTTCTATCAAGCCTCTTCAGGCTCTACAACCAAGACAAGCCTCTCTAGGCTCAAACAACACAAGTATTCTTTTCCAGACAAGCCTCTCCAGGCTCAACAACAATTACAGTTAAAAAAAAGAGTTTAAGCTTTTAAACTACACAAGTTTGAAGCTCAAACCTATTACGATGTACAGCTTAAAAACTGAGGTATACTCAGGATATGAAAATATAAAGTGTACAAAGAATTTTATCAGAGTGATTTTCTTGAAGAAAATTGCAGCGATGATTCTCTTTTTCTATATTCTCTTCTCTGTTCTTGTTGCTAGCTCAATGATGGTCTTCATAAGGGGTATTTATACCCAGACTTTAATCCGTTGAAAAACCACCGTTTAGAGATAGCATTAAATGCTATTCAATCCGTTGTGAGACATACTTCTGAGCTTCCTGACATTTCTGACACAGTACTAGGTTGCATCTGCCAAAAGGCTGCTTCAGGAATTGCTGTGTTGCTGCGTTTACAGAGATTTCCTCAGTGGTGTATGAAATTCAAATGCACCAGGAAAGGCCTCTGTGTTTGTTGCCATAAATGTGTTCCAAAACGTACGAGCAGCAGAGACTCAAAAAAGTCTTCACGCAAGGTTTCAGCAAGGATGCCACGTCATTACTAAAGCTTCAGACGGCTTCCGAACTTCAGACGGGTTCCAGTCTTCAGACGGGCTTGGCTCTTCAGACAGCTTCAACACTTAAGACAGGTTGACCACTTCAGAAGGCCTGTTTCCCTCAGATGACTTGAAGCACTTCTTAAAGACTTATAAAGCGTATTGTGGCTTGCTGAAATCACAGATAGATAATTAAACACTTAAGAGTATCTGTGAAAATAAATACTGTAAATTTGTTAATCATTAAAACTTGGAAATATTGCTGTCTTAAAACATCATAAAATCTCTTATGATATTTTTGAGACTCAACATTCTCCCCCTTTTTAATGATGACAAATTTATCTTAAAACTGTAAAATCTGAAAGGAGTATGTGAGAATAAAGTAGCTTTTAATAATAACTCCCCCTCAGATAATGAACTTAATAGTTCTTCTTTGCTCCCCCTGAGTCCTGTAGCACTTCACATTTGAATCAGATTTTTGTTAGTTTTAGTACTCCCCCTTTTGTCATCAGTCAAAAGGGAATCCAGAGCATAACAACAACAGAAATCAAAAGGATAATCATGAAGTATAAACTCAGAAAAATCATGCAGGGAACAGCTGATATATAATCATAAAAAGTTTCAGTAAGCATAGAAATTGCCAGAGATAAAAACAAACATGGCTACATCACAAACTAGCCAGATTTCTTCAACAAAGCATCCTTCAGCAAGGACATGAGATCATCCCCTGTCTTGTCCAATTGAGAAAAAAGGGCAGACTTCATATCTTCTTGAGCATTCTTGATCTCTTGCTGTTCATGAAGAATCTGATCTTGCTTAGCTATGAGTTCAGTCTTGTGCAAAGCCAGAGTCTGTTCTTGTTTGGCAAGAAGCTCAGCATTGGCTTTCTCGAGCTTCTGTATCTTGAACCTCAGTCTTCTATTCTCTTCTTCATAGTCAGGTGTTGATTCATAAAAATAATTTTAATGTATCTGCACACAAAACTCAGCGCATCAAATCATGGAAGTAGTCCATATTTCTGAGGATGATAGACTGGATGAAAGAATGTTCCAATGGGGTTGATCATCTCCCATTCTTCATGAAAAGGTGCAGTCAAAAGTGGGAAGTGTTGTCTGATAAACATATACTGCACATTCATGGATCTCTCATAGCCAATGAGAGAGTCTTCATCAGGTCCAGTTGACCCAGATGAGGATCTAGCATCCTCTCTGATTTTCCAGTAAGAGTTCCAAACTCTGTCCCTGAGACTGTGATCCATGCCTCCACCTTGCTTTCTGACATTGGCTAGTAGATGCTTCCATTCTCTTGGTGACAAAGGTTTGAAGGGGGCGGTGTAAACCTTGGGTTCTTTAAACTTATCAACAGAACCTTCCTTCAAAGGATACCTAGGAATGATCCTGTCAGGTTGCACCAGAATTTTAGTGCTTGGCCTGATAGAAGCACTTCTAGGTGGCCTGTAACCTCTCATGCCAACCTAGTTCAGATGAGCTCTTTGAAACAATTCTCCTTCTTTGCACAGCTTGCTGACAAAACACCACTCATCAGTACTCATCTTACGACAATCATCTTCAGAACAGGGATCAAGTGGAGCCCACTTGTGTTCAGGAACTACCACTCCCTTTCTGATCTTCTCAAGCTGTCCAGAGTATTGACCATCAAAACTTCCAGTATACTTGTTCCGTTCAGCTTCAGCAGTGTGCAAGATAAGTCCTTGATGCATGTAGATGAGGGGTGTATCCTTGAAAAACAACAGCTCTTCATAAAGGTTAGGGAATTTTGGCACTCTTTCCCTTTCAAAGAAGGGTCCCTCATACCTTTTGTGGGCACTTCAGCTTCTTCTGCATACTGAGAGTCAGTAAAAGGATAGGCATAAGGATCAAAAGTGGGTTCTGTGAAGAAATCCCTACTTTTGGGTCCAAGCCTAAGATGTGCAGGTAGCATGCTTCCTTTCCACACACATTGCTGGGTCTCCTCAGCAGAGTTTTCGGATCTGTATGATTCTGATGATGATGATGACGAAGATGGTGATGGTGATGGTGCTTCCTTTTCTTCAGACAAGATAGGTTGTTCATCAACCTTGTCTGAAACTTCCTCTTCTGAAACAACTTCACTATGAACTTGTTCAAGCATTTCTTCTTCTTCATTCTCTTCTGGCAATCCTTTTTTCTGGTGATGAAGGTGGTGAAGGTGTAACATTGTCAAACCTCACCCTTATTGGTTTGTAGGGTTCCTTTGAAGGTTCCTCTTTCTGAATTTTGCTTTTCTTGACTTCCCTTGCTGCCTCCTCCCTTTCAGTTTGCTTTTCTTCTCTTCTTCTTTTGAAATAAAGATTTGTTGTGACGAACTTCTGATATTTATCTGCCATGTATATAGCATCTTGTTTACTAGAGATACTCCTATTGATTCTTGTGGTAACTTCAGGAGCACTAGTAAGGAACTTGCTTATTCTTTTCTTCCTTATGGCAGCACTGGATCTCTTTCTTTTCTTGGTTCCTTCAGCCAAGGCAGCTAGCCTTTCTTTTTCAGCTAAGGCAATCTGTGTAGATACTGCATAAGCATCATCAGCCTTCTCTTGTTCTAACTTCTTCTCCAATTCTTGATTTTCAATCATAGTAGCAATTGCAGCTACCTTGATCAATTCAGGATCAGAGGGACAGGCAGCAACAGGTTGTGCAATAATAGCATCAGCATCAGCAACAGGTTCCTCATGTGCCTTTCCTTCTAGATTATAAGTAGGCTCAAGAGGTTTTGCTCCTTCAGACTTTTGACCCACAATTTCAGACGACTTTGTCAAAGTCTTCTGAACAGGTTCAACAGTCTTAAGGTGCAACTTAGGGTTTGCTGGTGCTACCTTTGCAGCACTCCTAATCAGTAGCTTCGGCAGCTTAGGTTAAGGGGAGGGCTTGGACGCAACAAACTCATCCTTCCTTATGTCCCCTTGAAGTTCAAGTTCCAGAACTTCAAAAGCAGCTCCACTTCTAGATGCCTTCTCTAACAGTAGACTCTCCTTCATAGTAGGAGAAGAATGTCTTGGAATGAGAGGGTTCTTCAGCTTCATACTGGTAATATTGGCCTCACCAAAAAGAGCAGGTGCTTTGTGGTCAAATTTAAGAGGTACTCTGAAATGCATCAGTACCTTGGTGATAAGTAGATTGTGAGTAAGGCTTCCAGCAGAATCCCTAATCTTCTTCTGAATGTGGAACATAAGTATCTTTGGGAGATTCATCTTCTTCTTCAGCAATAGGTTGATCAAGCAGAATCTCTCAAGTTCAGAGACATGATTTTTGCTTCCACTCTTAGGGAAAATGCATTGCCCTAGAATGGCATGAAGAACTCTGACTTTATCCAGCATGTTCTTTGAGTCAGCGCTCTGAGGCTTCGCTGTTCCATACAGCATCTTGGTGAACTTCTCAGAACCACCATTTCTTCCTTCCCATCCTGGAGTGAAGACCTCTCCTTCAGCTTGTACACCAGTCACCTTGGAAAGAATATCAGCATCTATGAAGATGGACTCTCCAAGAACTTCAGCTCGGATGCTTTCATATTCACCTTTGTTGTTTGGAATTCCTCTTGCTGAAAACCAGAAATCAATGATGCTCTGTTCATTCCAAGAGCAATCAGTTTTCTCAAAGAATGAAGTCCAACCAGCAGCATCAAATTCCTCAAAAAGGTCCATGCCTAAATCACTGAGACCCTGAAGATCAACACCTTTGGACTTGACAATCTTTCCTCCAGTGCTTGTCTTCTTTGGTGCCATTGCAGTTGCAGACAAAAACTTGTTGTGAGAGAGAGAAGATGAAGTTGAAGAGTGAGCAGAGAGAAAATGTGAGCCTTCTTCAATATGTAACCTCCTTTATTATATAGAACCCACGATGCAATGATGGTATGTACTAGCTGCGCAGACGTTGGGGAACGTGCAGAGTGGAAGAGACAAAATAAATGGCATTCAACCGTCTCAGATAGCCACGTCATCATTTTATTTCAGACAAGTGAATAATTTCAGACAACTAAATGAAATTTCAGAAACCCTAAAATTTCAGACATGTCACAATTTCAGACATACTGAGATTTCAAATGTTCATTTCAGACAGCATACAAAATCAGTTAGAAAATGCATGTATGTTCAAATTATCACGTATGAACTTAAATCTGTCTTCAGTCAGAGGTTTTGTGAATATATCTGCCCATTCAAGCTCTGTTTCAATGAACTTTATATCAAAAACACCTTTCTGAACATAGTCTCTAATGAAATGATGCTTGATTTCTATATGCTTTGCTCTAGAATGTTGAATGGGGTTTTTAGACAGATTAATGGCACTTGTATTGTCACACAAAACAGGTATAACAGATATAGGAATATTAAATCCTCAAGCTGATACTTCACCAAAAGGAGTTGTGAACAACAACTTGCTGCTGAGATATATTCAGCTTCAGCTGTTGATAATGCAATGGTGCTTTGCCTTTTACTTGACCAGCTGATCATGTTGCCTTCAAAGAAGTGACAACCTCCACTGGTGCTCTTTCTTTCAATTCTGTCTCCAGCAAAGTCAGTATCACAGTATCCTATTATCTTGCGTTCTTTGTCTTTCTTATAGCAAAGACCAAGATTAGTAGTACCTTTAAGATATCTAAAAATCCTCTTAACAGCTTTATAATGAGTAATTCTTGGATCTGATTGAAATCTAGCACAAAGACACACACTGAACATAATGTCAGGTCTGCTTGCTGTTAGATACAATAAAGAACCAATCATTCCTCTATACAAAGTCTGATTCATTGGTTCTTCATTCTCATCTTTGCTTAAATATGTTGAAGGATGCATAGGAGTTGACATGGGCTTGCAATCATTTAAATTAAACTTCTTAAGCATTTCTTTTGTATATTTCTCTTGATGAATCCATATACAATTAGAATCTTGCTTAATTTGAAGTCCTAAGAAAAATTTTAATTCACCCATTAGGCTCATTTCAAATTCAGATTGCATTAACTCAGAAAACTCCTTGCAAAGAGAAGAATCAGTGGAACCAAATATAATGTCATCAACATATATCTGGACTAGCATGAGACCTTTGTTAGACTGTTTTCTAAAAAGAGTTGTGTCAACTTTTCCTCTTTCAAAACCATTTTTGATAAGAAAATTGCTCAATCTGTCATACCAAGCTCTTGGGGCTTGTTTTAGACCATAGAGAGCCTTTTTCAATTTGAAAACATAATCTGGGAAAGTGACATCCTCAAAACCAGGGGGTTGTCTAACAAAGACTTCTTCTTCAATGAAACCATTGAGAAAAGCACTTTTAACGTCCATTTGATATAGCTTGATGCCATTATTTATAGCATAAGACAATAAAATTCTAATTGCTTCTAACCTGGCCACTGGGGCAAAGGTTTCTGTGAAATCAATTCCTTCTTGCTGATTGTATCCTTGAGCCACAAGCCTTGCCTTGTTTCTGACTACTTTGCCTTCTTCAGACAGCTTGTTTCTGAACACCCATTTGGTTCCAATAATAGTTTTCCCATGGGGTTTAGGAACAAGGGTCCAGACATCACTCCTAGCAAATTGATTTAACTCTTCTTGCATGGCTAGGATCCACCCTTCATCATGCAGAGCTTCATCAATATCTTTGGGTTCAACTTCAGACAGGAGAGCCAGTGAATTCAGATTCCTGAACTTTGATCTTGTCTTCACTCCTTCTGAAGTACTTCCAATAATTTGCTCTTTAGGGTGATGTGACTTGTATCTCCAATCAGTTCTGTGAATGGGTACAGCATCTGTCTGAGACTCAACATCTGTCTGAAGGGGATCAGTAACAGTAGGCACTTCAGACAACTGTTCATCTTTCAAGTTGCTGTTGTCATTTAGCTCCATTCCTGCAAAATCATCCTCTAGATCTGATAGTTCCCTATCAGTCTCTTTCTTGTCATTGAATTTAACATGGATTGATTCTTCTACAACTAGAGTTCTAGAGTTATAAACTCTGTAAGCCTTAGATGTTTCAGAATAACCTATGAAAAATCCTTTGTCAGATTTTGCATCAAACTTTCCAAGATCATCCTTTGTGTTAAGTATAAAACACTCACAGCCAAAGGGATGAAAGTAAGATATGTTGGGTTTTCTTCCTTTCCACAATTCATAAGGAGTTCTTTTAAGAATTGGTCTTACCAATATTCTGTTTTGAAGGTAGCAAGCTGTGTTAATAGCTTCTGCCCAGAAGGATCTTGGTAGATTGCATGAGTTGAGCATGGTTCTTCCCATCTCTTGCAGACTTCTGTTCTTTCTCTCAACAACCCCATTTTGTTGAGGTGTTCTAGCCACAGAGAAATTGTGTGGGATCCCATTCTCATTACAAAACATTTCAAAGTTTGCATTTTCAAACTCTCCGCCATGATCACTTCTGATGACAGATATACAGAATCCTTTTTCATTATGTACCTTCTTACAAAATATTGTGAAATTCTTAAAAGTTTCATCCTTGCTTCTAAGGAATATAACCCATGTATATCTAGAATAGTCATCAACAATGACTAAACCATATTTCTTACCACTAATGCTTTCTGTTCTAATAGGACCAAACAAGTCAATATGCAATAGTTCTAGAGGTCTGCTAGTAGAAACAACATCTTTACTCTTAAATGAGTGTCTTGTTTGTTTCCCTTTCAGGCAGCTTTCACATAAAATGTCAGATTTGTACGAAAGCTTGGGTAAGCCTTTAACCAGATTGTATTTTGCTAATCTTGAGATTAATCTCAAGCTGGCATGCCCAAGTCTTTGATGCCAAATCTGTTTTTCATCTTCAACAGAAATAAAACATTTAACATTTTGACTTGCTAGTTCCTCTAGATCAATTTTGTACACATTGTTGTGCCTTTTAGCAGTAAAAAGGATTTGATCAGAAGAGTCTTTGACTATACAAACCTTCCTTAGTGAAAGAGACCACATATCCACTGTCACATAATTGACTTATGCTCAGTAGGTTGTGTTGAAGTCCTTCTACTAGGAGAACATTTTTAATAAGGGATAAAGGTGACATACCTACAGTCCCTATTCCTGTGATCTTCCCTTGCTGGTTTCCACCAAAGGTGACCACACCTCCATTTCTTGGTCTAAGGTTTTGGAACAAAGACCTTTCTCTTGTCATGTGTCGCGAGCATCCACTGTCCAGGTACCATTTGTGGTGTCTCTTTGTCTTGTTAAACACATCTGCAACAGAGATAATCAAGTTTTTAGGTACCCATATTCTTTTGGGTCCTCTTTTGTTAGACCTGGGTGTTGGTCTCTTTTTGTGTTTACACTGAGTCACATTGTGTCCAGCTTTTCCACAGTGAGAACACCCAGTAACCTTTGCATTGCCTTTTTCAATATTAAAAATATGAGGTTTAGGCATGTTATGATCCCAAAAGCCTAAGCCACTTTTATCAATGGAATGTCTTTGATCACCAAGTAATCTGTTCAAATTATCAGTTCCTTTGACAAACTTAGCTAAGTCTTTTGTCAGTTGCTCAACTTGCTTCTGAAGTTTTATATTTTCTTCAGACACATGTTGAGAACTACTAATGTCAGACACAAGGATCTTTTCCTTGAGCATAATATTTTCTATTTCAAGGGCTTCATATTTATTACACATTTCTGTGTGAGCCTTGGATAGATTCTTATACTCTTGAAATAGTTCTTTGGAGCTTTCCATCAGATCATCATACATTTCTTGAAGGGTTAAAGGAAATACCTCTTCTTCAGAGCTGTCTGATGATGGCAGACCGGCCATAAGACATAAGTTGGCCTCTTCTGAAGTATCTTCTTCTTGTTCAGAAGTAGATTCATCAAGGTCTTCCCATGTTGCCATTAGTCCCTTCTTCTTTTTAAATGTGTTTTTCTTCAACTTAGGACACTCAGCCTTCATGTGACCTGGTTGTTTGCATTCAAAACAAGTAATTTTGTCATTTTGAAAATCTTTACCTGTCTTACCTCCTTTAGAAGTTGAAGGTTGATTCCTTTTGAACTTTCCTCTGTTTTGGAGCATTCTTTGATCTTCCTACTTAAAAGAGCAAGATCATCATCTTCTGAGCTATCTTCAGAATCCTCATCTGTTTCTGAAGTTTCCTCAGCTTGCATAGCCTTCATCTTGCCATGCCTAGACTGACTGGTATTGGAGTTTAGAGCCAGAGATTTCTTCTTGTTGTCATCTTCTTCAAGATGAACCTTGAGAGATCCCAGAAGTTCCTCCATTCTAAGAGAGTTTAAGTCTCTTGCCTCTTGAATGGCAGTAACTTTGGGTCTCCAGGTCTTAGGCAAGCTTCTTAGAATCTTTCTGTTATTATCTCCAGATTCATAAGTTCTGCCCAAGGACCTGAGTCCATTTGTAATGGTCTGAAACCTCCCAAACATCTGATCAATGGTTTTTGTTTCTTCCATTTTGAACATCTCATATTGATGTATGAGCATACTAATCTTGGATTGCTTGACAGTTTCAGTCCCTTCATGGGCTGCTGCAAGAGTATCCCAGTTTTCCTTGGCAGATGTACAACCGTGCACCTTCTCATATTCTGATTTGTTCAATGAGCATATCATATAGAGTTTGGCTTTGGCATTCATCTGAACTCTAGCCTTCTGCTCCAAGGTCCAATCAGCCTTAGGTATAGGCACATTGTTTTGCATGGGCACATAGTCTCCATCAGTAACTACATCCCAGACATCAATGTTGTTGCTTTCAATGAACAGCTTCATACGATCTCTCCAGTAGTGATAGTCTACTCCATTGAATGCTGGGGGTCTTGTGATAGATGCACCCTCAGAGATGTATTGCCTGTTGTTGTTTGCAGCTTCCATCTGGATCTTTTAGTCCTCAACACTTGTTAGGTGCTCAACCCTGAGTTAAGCTCTAGTACCAACTGTAGAAACACAGGGAAACACTAGAAGGGGGGGTTGAATAGTGTTTCTTGATATTTTTGAAAGCTTTTTGAAAACAACAAGTTATAAACAGTTTCAGACAGGTTTATCGGGGCTGTCTGAAGTTTTTGAATGGTTCCTGAAAATATATTTTAAAAGGTTTCTTTGCTTTTAAAATATTTAGAATAGCTTTTCAACACCCTTGATATTAATATAAACGAATTGACAAGAGATAAGGGATAGAAAAACTTAGCCAAGGATTTATCCTGGTTCACTCACTATCACTGTGAGCTACCTCCAGTCCCAATGCCAACAAGCACTTGGATTTTCTCTTAATCTTTCACAAAGATTACAAGTATTCTTTTCTATCAAGCCTCTTCAGGCTCTACAACCAAGACAAGCCTCTCTAGGCTCAAACAACACAAGTATTCTTTTCCAGACAAGCCTCTCCAGGCTCAACAACAATTACAGTTAAAAAAAAGAGTTTAAGCTTTTAAACTACACAAGTTTGAAGCTCAAACCTATTACGATGTACAGCTTAAAAACTGAGGTATACTCAGGATATGAAAATATAAAGTGTACAAAGAATTTATCAGAGTGATTTTCTTGAAGAAAATTGCAGCGATGATTCTCTTTTTCTATATTCTCTTCTCTGTTCTTGTTGCTAGCTCAATGATGGTCTTCATAAGGGGTATTTATACCCAGACTTTAATCCGTTGAAAAAACCACCGTTTAGAGATAGCATTAAATGCTATCCAATCCGTTGTGAGACATACTTCTGAGCATCCTGACATTTCTGACACAGTACAAGGTTGCATCTGCCAAAAGGCTGCTTCAGGAATTGCTGTGTTGCTGCGTTTACAGAGATTTCCTCAGTGGTGTATGAAATTCAAATGCACCAGGAAAGGCCTCTGTGTTTGTTGCCATAAATGTGTTCCAAAACGTACGAGCAGCAGAGACTCAGAAAAGTCTTCACGCAAGGTTTCAGCAAGGATGCCACGTCATTACTAAAGCTTCAGACGGCTTCCGAACTTCAGACGGGTTCCAGTCTTCAGACGGGCTTGGCTCTTCAGATAGCTTCAACACTTAAGACAGGTTGACCACTTCAGAAGGCCTGTTTCCCTCAGATGACTTGAAGCACTTCTTAAAGACTTATAAAGCGTATTGTGGCTTGCTGAAATCACAGATAGATAATTAAACACTTAAGAGTATCTGTGAAAATAAATACTGTAAATTTGTTAATCATTAAAACTTGGAAATATTGTTGTCTTAAAACATCATAAAATCTCTTATGATATTTTTGAGACTCAACATCTATATGATAGGGTTCTGAGCTCGTTTGCACCCTTAACAGACACATTCTTTCTCAGGCGAGAAAGCTGTCAAAACCTGGTAATCGATTACATGCCCCTTGTAATCGATTACCAGCAACCCAAACTCACCCAACGCTGCCCAGAAGACACTATAATCGATTACAGATTGCTGTAATCGATTACCAGCGACACGAGACAACAGTTCTTGCGATTTTTACCCCTTTCAAACCTTTTTATTCAACCTCTAATCAAGGTTAATACATCAATGATACACGTTTATATCAAACAAACTCAGCAAAAACACCAATCTTTACACAGATTTCACAGTTATTCCATCATAATCCCAAATCATCAAACCCTTATTTACCCATTTTCGCTATTCTCGCTACCCTATTCAATTCAATCAAGATTAACCAAGATTCACAAAATTAATCATCAAACAACAGGTTTTCATCATACAACACTTAAGATTCATAAATCAATTTCGAATTTAAAGTCTTAGATTACTACCCCAAGCACCCCCACATGCACATACAAGCAGCACCCTTTCCCCACCGTACCTTGAAGGTGAAGGTCGAACAGCAAGATTGGCTCTTTCTTGATGATCACTCTGCAGCAACCTCCTCTTGAGACGTCGTTTTCTCCCCTCCTTAGAGTTTCGCTCTCTGACAATTTGAAAAATAAGGATTAGGATGAACTGAGAACCCCTCCTTAAATAAATACTCAATTGGGTTGGGCCCACCCTCAACCCACTCATCCTCTTTTAATTAGAAATAACACTATTAGTAGAAATACTAATATTATTATTTATTTACTTCTCTTATTTTATTTAATAAAATTTGGGATGTTACAATAATAATAAGTAAAGAGTATCGTATCCACAGGGAACAGTTCAACTCGTAATGATTAGTGATCAGACTATCAAGTAATAAACGGTATTTGATGTTTGTATTGCGGAAATTAAATGCATAAGAGGAAATATGAGGAGTATAGTAGAGTAAGATAGCGTTACTTGGATCAGGATTGAACTTCGTATCATTACACCCCTTTTATATGTGAACCTCAAGATTATTTATAAATATATTTCTATGATACCCTATCCAAACTATATTATTTTACCCCGAGTCACCAGTAGTAAAATGCTCGAAGATAATCCATGCGGGTTCTCCCAGGCGACAAATTACCCCGGCTTGATTGCTCTATTTTTCCGTTCGTTAACACTATCAATTCATCCTATATTACTATAGCGACTACTATGAGTACTTTTACCAATCAGAGTTCAAGTTTCCTACCTATTGGTTCCCCCAAACTCGCTGTTGAATTCACAAAACCATTTTCCAATGTATTTTATAAAAGCAACCTATAACTCCGGCACACAGGCGGAAGCTACGCATTAGGCAAAGTATAAAAGTACCGATATCATAGAATAGGGATTCATAAATAATAAGGAGAATTCACATACAGTTGGGGATTAAATCAACTACATTCAATCCTATTGGAGAGTTTAGCTACGCATGGTAGCCATTACAGACCAATGAAGAAACTGTCACACTTTTCTTCAATCCTAGCGTTGCTATCTCGGCAGCCCTTCGGGGTCTCCTCTGGAACTTTGAGCCCTAAACTCTAACTCTCTCCCCCTCTCCCCAAAAGCTCATTTGATCTTTGCAAAAGGTACTATTTATAGATGAAGGAAGGCTATCTGAAATCTGGAAGGAATCTGTTTTGAAATTAAACTTGAAAACTAATTCGTGTAAGCGCAAGTGAAGCGTGGATTACAGAATGATGCGCTCCAACCTGCGCTTAGCGCAGGTGGAGCGTGGAACACGTTCCAGACTTCTCTGTTTCCTCTTTTAACAACTTGATTTCTTCCTGATCTTATCCTTTATTGCTTGGCTTTCCTTGTTTCCCTCTTTTTGGCTTGATTCTGTGTTTATCTTGACTTTGAATTTAAATTGGGGAAGTTATCCGCAGAATCCTTGTTTAAATTGTTGCTGATCTTATCTTTATTTGCTCTCATTTAAACTTCAAATCTGCAGATCCTATCCTCAAATAACGCTATCTTCTTTTCTCTTTTAAATCTCTCTCAAAAATCTGTAAAATCAATAGATTTTCTATTAAAATAGCATCAAATTCAAATTTAAATTAAATAAACACAATTATTACAATTATTAATAAAAAGGCATTATTTTGGGGCATAAATTACTATTTTACCCTTGATAAGTGCAGTAAAAATACAAGAATAAATCATATAATTGGCACTTATCAAATTAAGTGCTTTATCAAGGAATGTAGCCAAAAAGCCGGTGAGTTGTGAGTCCAAATACTTAAATTGAGAGCTTTCACCGTTGTTTGTCAAGTGTTATTGATTGAGTTTTTAGATTTTACTCTGTTCATGGAAAATATGGAAGTGACAAAGGCAATTTTTGTATTTAAATTAATTGATCAGTGCCAAAAAGCCAACCCTTGATAAATGTTTTTCTAATTTTTTTTGGTAACCCATTTGAACTTTAATGTTTTTTCTTATACACCCCAGCCATAATTGATGTCTATATCTTGTCCCTTACACACTTGGGATAGAGAGCAAGGTGCAACTTGATATAATGGGAAGAAAAGGTTGGTGGTTTGAAAGTCAAGAAATACAAAAAGCAGGCACAAGAAAGCAAAAGAAGACCACTCCCTCAAAAATCAAAAAGAAAAAGTGCATCAATTGAATAAGTTGGGGGGAGTGCATCTTCAAACAATGAAAGAGGCCAACTATAAGACAAATCAAGAATGAGATGGAGAATGGAGAGGAGCTCCAAGTTCAAGAAAAATCAAAAGATGCTCTTTATTCTAAGTGTTCTTTGCTTATCCAGAAAAACCATGATTTCTTGATAACCCAGCCTCATTACAACCAAGAAAAGACTTTTTGATCCATATTAACCATGTGCGTGTTTAGAAACTAGAAACGACTATCAATTCTAGTTGTTCAACTGTGATGGAAAAATTGAGGGAAAGACTTGCCCGTAAGCATGAGAGAATTCTTTGGTTTATCATTTATTGCTTTAATTGCTATTTCTGAGAAATTTTAATTGAATTATTGTATCTGGTTCTAATTGAGCATTGGTAACATCTCTTAATTATGATATTTGGAAAGTGACTTTTGTCTAATAAAGAGATGATGAAAATTTGTTCTTATTTCTGAGAATTGTAACAGGGGGATTGGATCCATTTTTTTATTGCAAGAAGGTCTCTTGCTTGAGGACAAGCAAGAAGTTAAGTTGGGGGTATTTGATAAGTGCCAATTATATGATTTATTCTTGTATTTTTACTGCACTTATCAAGGCTAAAATAGTAATTTATACCCCCAAAATAATCTCTTTTTAGTAATAATTGTGTTTATTTAATTTTAATTTGAATTTGATGCTATTTTAATAGAAAATTTGTTGACTTTGCAGATTTATGAGAGAGATTTAAATGAAAAGAAGATAACATTATTTGAGGATAGGATCTGCAGATTTGAAGTTTAAATTAGAGCAAATAAAGATAAGATCAGCAACCATTTAAACAAGGATTCTGCGGATAACTTCCCCAATTTAAATTCAAAGACAAGATAAACAAAGAATCAAGCCAAAAAGAGGGAAACAAGGAAAGCAAAGCAAACAAGGATAAGATCAGGAAGAAATCAAGTTGTTAAAAGAGGAAACAAAGAAGTCTGGAACGTGTTCCATGCTCCACCTGCGCTAAGCGCAGGATGGAGCGCATGCAGCTACACGGATTTGTTTTTAATTGTAATTTCAAAACAGATTCCTTCCAGATTTTAGATAGCTTTCCTTCATCTATAAATAGGACCTATTGTAAAGATCAATAGAGCTTTTGGAGAGTTAGAGTTTAGGGCTCAAAGTTCCAGTGGAGACATCGAAGGGCTGTCGAGATAGAAACGCTAGGATTGAAGAAAAGTGTGACAGTTTCTTCATTGGTCTGTAATGGCTACCATGCGTAGCTAAACTCTCCAATAGGATTGAATGTAGTTGATTCAATCCCCAACTGTATGTGAATTCTCTTTATTGTTTATGAATCCCTATTCTATGATATCGATACTTTTATACTCTGCTTAATGCGTAGCTTCCGCCTGTATGCCAGAATTATAGGTTGCTTTTATAAAATACATTGGAAAATGGTTTTGTGAATTCAATAGCGTGTTTGGAAGAACCGATAGGTAGGAAACTTGAACTCTGATTGGTAAAAGTACTCATAGTAGTCGCTATAGGAATATAGGATGAATTGATAATGTTAACGAACGGAACAAAAGAGCAATCAAGCCGGGGTAATTTGTCACCTGGGAGAACCCGCATGGATTATCTTCGAGTATTTTACTACTGATGACTTGGGGTAAAATAATATAATTTGGCTAGGGTATCATAGAAATATATTCATAAATAATCTTGAGGTTCACATATAAAAGGGGTGCGATGATACGAAGTTCAATCCTGATCCAAGTAACGCTATCTTACTCTACTCTACTCTTCATATTTCCTTTTATGCATTTAATTTCCGGAATACAAACATCAAATACCGTTTATTACTTGATAGTCTGATCACTAATCATTACGAGTTGAATCGTTCCCTATGGATATGATACTCTTTACTCACTATTATACTGTTGGAATTTTGGTACGCTTGCCTAAATCCCATCACTTACCAGGGTGATAACTCAATTCAAAATCATAATCCTTTAGAAACTCCAGCCACCCCCTTTGTCTCATGTTCAACTCTTTTTTATCAAACAAATACCTAAGGCTCTTATGGTCACTAAAAATCTCAAATTTAGAACCATACAAATAATGTCTCCACATCTTTAACACAAACACAATAGTTGCTAACTCAAGATCATGGGTAGGGTAGTTTATCTCATGGATTTTCAATTGCCTAGAAGCATGAGCTACTACTTTACCCTCTTGCATTAACACCCCACCTAAACCCATCTTAGAAGCATCACAATATACTACAAAAGATTTACTAAGGTCAGGCAAGACTAAAACCGATGCACTAGTCATGTTTTCCTTAAGGGTTTGGAAACTAAGCTCACACTTACTATTCCAAACAAAAGCAACCCCCTTCCTAGTCAAATCGGTCAAAGGCAAGACTATCTTAGAAAATCCTTCTATAAATCTCCTATAATACCCAGCCAACCCAAGAAAAACTTCTAATCTCACTTACTGACTTAGAAGTCTCCCACTTAAGCACAACCTCTATCTTAGAAGGATCAACACCTATACCCCCCCCTTAGAGATCACATGACCTAAGAAGCTCACTTCCTCTAACCAGAAATCACACTTAGATAACTTAGCATACAATTGTTTATCTCTAAGAATCTGCAGTACAACCTTTAAGTGTTCCTCATGCTCCTCTTAGTTTTGGAGTAAATTAGTATGTCATCTATAAAGACAACTACAAATTTATCCAAGTAGGGATGAAAAATTCTATTCATGTAATCCATAAAAATAGCAGGAGCATTAGTCACACCAAAAGGCATTACAAGATACTCATAATGTCCATATATAGTCCTAAAGGCAGTCTTAGATATGTCCTCTTCTCTAACTCTAATCTGGTGATAACCCGACCTAAGATCAATCTTGCTAAATACACAAGCCCCTACCAACTGGTCCATTACATCATCTATCCTAGGTAAAGGGTACCTATTCTTAATGGTTACCTTGTTCAACTGACGATAATCTGTGCACAACCTCATACTACCATCCTTCTTCTTCACTAGCAAATCAGGTGCTCCCTAAGGTGATACACTAGGTCTCACAAACTTCTTCTCTAGAAAATCTTCTAACTGTCTCTTAATCTCGGCTAACTCCATGGGTGACATCCTATAAGGTGCAACTGAAATAGGTCCCGTCCCCGGTACTAGATCTATGGAAAATTCTATCTCTCTCTCAGGTGGTAGACTAGACATGTTTTCAAAAAACACATTAGGATAATCGCACACTATGGGTAACTCATTGATAATAGCACTACTCTCAGAACTCAAAGAAGCTAGCAACATGTATACCTGGGCATATTCTCTTAGAGACGCCTTCACCTGGTTGGCAGTCAAAAAGTCCTCACTCTTCCTCTCAACAGGTTGACCAAGACAATTGTTTTATCAGCACAATTCAGTAGGACATGGTTGGAAGATAACCAGTCCATACCAAGAATAATATCTAGTTGACTCAGAGGCAAACAAATCAAATCAACTAAGAAATCTTTACCATTGATATGAACAGGACAATTCAAGCATACATCGGAGGTAGGAACTTCAGCAATAGCGCGATCATTTCTACCTCCTCTATACATCACTTTTCTGATTCACAGAAAAGTAGAATAACCAAAACAAAATAGTCAGATCAAAACAATGTATTTCACTCAATCAACATCACATGTTAGCACCACAGAAACATAGCAAACACATAACTCAAGGTCGATGAATCGACCTGCTCTGATACCACTAAATGTGACACCCATCTACCCCAAATAATAATACAATTATCAAGCTAAATTATAAGGAAAAATACAGTTAACACCGAGGTAAAAAGGTTCACGTATCCTCTTTTAAATAAATACTTAATCCAAATCTAATGTTGTTTCCACAAAAGAGTAAAATCAAGGTTTTCAAAAGCTAAATTATCAACATAATAAAAACATAACTTGGCCATGTAAGATCCTTAGAAATAATCTTTCTAAATCTCTACATATCAAAATAAAAGAAGTAAAGCTCCTAGACACTAATCCCCAATGTCACACATATCAGAGCGAGACCCTGTCCCTTCAAAATTTAGCACATTGAGTGCCCTCTTCATCACATAAGAAAACCACAAAAAGAGTACGGTGAGGAATGGAATACAGACATATACATGCAATACAGAAGGCTACCCTTGTTCCCACCCATCACCATACATATCATCATTCATCTCAATTCATATACTATTCATTTCACACATCAGGTTCATACAAATATAAATTCACACTTTCATACAATCTCAATTAATGTATATGCTCACACCATCTACATGTACAACATCTCTCCTAAGAGTCATGACTTGGAACTCCGCACAATGGGCGCACCTCATCAATTCCCTTAGTTGTTACCAAAGATGGCCCTACCGTTAAACACCCTCATGGCCGGTAGGTTGCACTCCCTCTTGGGCCCGTGCAAAGACACTCGCCCCCTCCCACTGTTCCCCATGCACCTCTTATGGGTCGGTGAGCCGCATAATAAAACACCCCCTCTTGGGTCATGCATCGAATGTCCCCCATCATGGTCACCACCTTTTCTTAGGGCATGCATCTCATGTATCACACACCTCATATGCTCATGCTCAATGCATCAACATCACTTCATACATTTCTCATACAACATATCCTCTACTCTACTCATTCCACATCACATCATGGATATTATGCACATAGAACATCAACATAAGATAATCACATAACAATACTTCATGCCACGGCTAATGCACTTTATACATCCAATTTAATCTCATCAATTCCCCAAAATAATTCATATATTAAATAAACACCATCATATAATAAAGGATCATAATATCACATAAACATAGCACACTAATCTCATTTTTGGCCTGGTAATCGATTACCAGAAGTCTGTAATCGATTACCAGAAGCAATTACTCAATTTTGGGGCCTGGTAATCGATTACAGGGAGGTTGTAATCGATTACCAGAAGACTGGTAGCCTGGTAATCGATTACAACAGGTCTGTAATCGATTACCAGGGGCTTATTTTCACGGTTTTGCCCAGAAACACCTGGTAATCGATTACAGACTACTGTAATCGATTACCAGCAACCCGAGAGCAACTTCACCTGCGTTTTTACCCCCTTTTAACCCTCTTCTTCAATCCTTACTCAAATCTTTAAGTTCCTAACTTGTTTAGACTCGTTTTTACCGATTAAAATCAATGAATTCATCAATTATTTCAACAGATTACTATAAAATTAACATCTAATCGATTTATGAATTCTCTTCGCTAAATCCTAGTTTGACTCACTTTCGATAATCTCGCTCTCCACTCTTAAATTCAGCAAGAACATTACAATAGACATCAAACAACACGAATTTCAAACATAATACATACGATTCACCGTTCCTATTTCAAAATTTAGAGATCCTAAAGGGGCTTATGGTTTCCCTCACTACCCAAGCACTCCAGCATACACATATAGTTGCACGCCTTCCCCCGTACCTTAGGAATGACGATCAAGAATAAATGAATGGCAGAACTCTTCCGATGATCTACGCCTCGACACCTCCTCCTTGTAGAGTCGTTTCTCTCCTCCCTAAAGTTTGGTTATCTGACGTTTGAAAAGGGATAGAGTGAAATAGATGACCCCTCCCTATTTAAATATCTAACTGGGTTGGGCCTACTCTGACCCACCAATCCCCTTTTTAATTAAATAATATTATTCATAATAAAAGATAATAATAATAATACTATTATTTCTTCATTTTATTTTATTTTAGAAATATTAGGATGTTACACTTAGACCTTAACCATTTCCAAGACCGCATTTGGATTAACCATAGATATAAAAATCGGACCGACCGGTTCAACCGGTCCATATGATGCTAAAAACCTGCTGGTTCCGGAACCGGTCAAACCGGCCAAGAACCGGTAAAAACCGATGTCATAAAACCGGTTGAACCGGTCAGTTTTTAAATTTTCAATTTTTTTAGTTTTTTTTATTTTTTTGTACTTTTATTTAATCTAAAATATTTTTGTGATAAATAAGAATAAATTTTTAAGGATTACACGAAATATTTATTATTTAGTCAATTATTATTAACTTTTTATCTTATAATATAAATAATAAGATCCTTTATATTTATTTATAATTTTATGTATCTTGATTTCTTTATAATTTTATGTTCTTTTATTACTTAAAATATTATATAATACTAAAAATATATATTTAATCATTACCGGTTCGACCACGGTTGAACCATTGAACTGTGCACCGGTGCCTTCACCGGTTCAATCACCGATCCGATTTTAAAAACATTGGGATTAACTCTACTATATCAAAAGGGGATAGAGAAATATTAGAAAACACCATTTTGTTCTTGGCCAACCACAAACTCCAAATAGTTGTTAACTAAATCACTAACCACCTAAATCTCATTTTAGAAAAGCATTTTAAAAGTCCAAGAAATTGCATGAAATGTAAACCAAACACGCTCTTAACTATTAAAAAATGTCAAAATGCGCAAAGCCAAAAGAAAACACGGGTACAACATTTCTTTTAAAACCCATGCATAACTTTTAATTAAGTATATATTCCAAGCAAAGCTTCATTAACCTATGACATTGTCCATTACGGTCATTACACATTGATGAATGTATTCAACTAGTAAGATATTTTTTAATATCATTTAATAGTTTATGCAAAATAAATATTTTAAAATTATAAAATCAATTTAATAATTATAAAAGTTACATAATTTATCTTGCTTAATTGATAACAATAAAATATCTAAATTAAAATACTATTAAAATAATATGTTATCAAGTAAACTAATTAAAAAAACATATTTATATTTCACGAAAATATCTATGTAATAGACATCATGTGGTTGCTAGTTTTATTTTAAAATTAAAATAAGGAAAATATCAATAAATGTAAAAGTTGTAGTGTAGTGTAGTGTAGCTGTAGTATTAGTATTAGTATTATTGTATTAAGAATCTTGAAATCTGGGTTCAATTCCCATTACTGATTATTGGTGGTTTTTCATTAGTTCCGGTTTTTGGTACGATGTATTGATATATGTACCGTAACGTATCCATCATTCTAATTTTTGCTTGGAAAAAATATAAATAAATGTGCAAGATGACAATAATGGACATTAACTATCACTAGTGGAATTTTTTTGGAAAAAACGTAAAATTTATTTATTTATATTTTTAAATATTTTAAATTTGGATGATATATTGAATTCTAGTTTGTTTAATGATAATTTTTTAACACTAATCCTTATTTTTATAATTCAAATTCAAATCCTGATTGATTATATTTTTTCCTATTCTACTTTTAATCCTTATTTCTTAAATTAAATTTAAAATATTATCCTTATCATTTAAATCGTGATTTTTTTAAAGTAATTTTAAAAAGTATAGATTAATAATTCAAATTCAAATCCTTCTTTAAATTTGGATGATATACTAAATTTTGTTTTTTTCTTAATGATAACTTTTTAACACTAATCCTTTTTTTCACAAATCATACTCAAATCCTGATTGATTCTGTTTTTCCTATTCTAATTTTTATCCATATTTCTTAATTTAAATTTAAAATATTACCCTTATCATTTAAGTCGTGAATTTTTAAAGTAATTTTGAAAAGTATAGATTAATAATTCAAATTCAAATTCTTCTTTAGATTTGGACGATGTACTGAATTTTGTTTTTTTAATGATATTTTTTTAACACCAATCCTTATTTTTCCAATTCAAATTCCGATCGATTCTATTTTTTCCTATTTTAATTTTAATTTTAATCTCTATTTCTTAATTTAAATTTAAAATATTATCCTTATAACCCCAAGGGTTGGTCAAGTGGAGCAAGACAGGGTCTCGTATCTGACAGGTCGCAGGTTCAAACCCCCACTCGTCCCCTTGGGGTGAGGTAAAATGTAAGTACCCTCTTGGACTGGGGCACCATCCCCTCACCCTAAATTTTAGCTAAAACACAAAATATTATCCTTATCATTCAAGTCGTGAATTTTTAAAGTAATTTTGAAATAAATTAGAGGTATAATTGGAAATAAAATGTGGACACCAAAAAGAGGTATCTCCTTTATATATTAGTATAGTATTAGTATAGAAATGAATTAGGGGTATAATTGGAAACAAAATATGGACACCAAAAGAGATATCATCTTTATATATTAGTATAGACTATAGATTAAGAAAATTTTCTATTAACTTAAATTATTTTTTAAATTTTACATAAATTAAAATTTTCAAATATATTTACATTTTATTATAAATAATTAAGATTATATAATATGACTTTATCTATTTCCTTTAATAAAATTAATTGTTTTGAAAAGATATTGTATTAAAAATATAATAATATGTTATTATATGATCATATATAATTTTATTAAAAATTTCAAATATATTTACTACTTTTTTTTACCATTACCAAAAGAAGTATATTTTTTCCAATTTAATTAACCTTTTAGTTTAGAATATGTATCTAACTTTTTTCCATATTTCAGCATAATATCGCTGCAATAGATGCAATAGTTGCAAGTATAGATTCAACTTTTCAAAAAGGACAATATAATAGAAATAAATATTTTATGTCAAACAAATTAATATTAAATAAATTTGTTATCAATTGAAGTAATATTAAAAAATTTATTTATTTTTATATTTTAAAAAAAGTTAAATTTTGTGTGGTGGTGGTAGTTAAACCCCAATGGGTTGGTCGAGTGGAGAAAGATAGGGCCTCGTATCTAACAGGTCGCAGGTTTGAACCCCCACTCGTTTCCTTGGGGAAGGTAAAATGTAAGTACCTCTGTAAGTGCTCTTTGAGCGGGGCACCATCCTCTCACCCTAAATTTTCCTTTTACCAAAAAAGAATTCTGTGTGGTTCATTAGATATCAGTACACTTTTTTAAAAAGTTTTTATTTCTACATAATATAAACTTTTACTCATCTAATTTATTATTAAATTAAAACTAATTTTAAAATAATTTACATCATTGATAGAAAAAACTAATAATAATGGATGATGTTACGTTCTAAACCTAAGGCCCAATAGCCAATATGACTCATATACAATATTATTATCATATCCATGAATATATAATAATATCCACGTACGATATAATCATATCCGTAATTATATCCGTCATATCCCTCAATATATGATTAATAATTATAATATCTATAATTATATGATTACACCTGCAGACTTACTCCTCTTACACGAAGTCCCACTTACCATATTTATACAGGGAAAACCCCTATAAATAGGAATCACTTACAGATCATCAGGTACACAATCTTACTCAGTCAATCACTTGACTATTCTATCTATCTGACTTGGGCGTCGGAGTCCATTTGCAGGTAACCCCTCGGGTCCAACTCGGATTCTATCCTCTACAACCCGGATCCGAATCCGACTCCATCCTGTTGACTCAGACCATGGTTCGAGTTCTACCCCAGAACAGATGGAAATATAACAATAAATATTAAGTACGAAACGAATGAG
Source organism: Sesbania bispinosa (assembly GCA_026901365.1). NCBI lineage: Eukaryota > Viridiplantae > Streptophyta > Magnoliopsida > Fabales > Fabaceae > Sesbania > Sesbania bispinosa. The sequence goes on along the minus strand of QLOH01000911.1, from coordinate 56,002 downwards.
ACATTGTAGATAATCTTATAAGAAAGGTCTCAATTAATTTTGAATTTAAAAGAAAAATAAATAATATTGTCATCTAACAATTTGACAAATTGATAATTTATTAAATTTAATAATATGAGATGTTATATTTATTAAAAATGTAATATTATATTATTATATGATAATATATAATTTTATTAAAAATTAAATAACTATACATCGTTAGTGTAAAAAAAATTTACACATATATCCAATGATATCTTACCACGTCGTATAATGAATATATATAATACATGAGGTATAGGGGTGGAAACAGGCCAGGCTTTGGCAGGCCTGAGCCTGGCCTGACTCCTAATTCTTAAGCCTGAGTCTGGCCTGTTACCTGTTACAGGTTTTTTTGTAAGGCCTTGGCCTGGCCTGCGAAAAAGCCTGGCCTGACCTGTAAGCCTGTTTAGAAGCCTGTTTTATAACAAGGCCTACAAACAGGCCAACAGGCCTATAAGCCTATGTAGGCCAGCAGGCCTTTTAAGCAGATTTTTTATATAATTATTTTAATATATTCTAATTTTTTACTATATTATAATTTTTCTAATTATATTTATAGTTATTTATATAATTAATTTAATATATTATATATTATTATATTAAACAGACCGGCCTGTTAAGCCTAATAGGCTTTTTCATAGGCCTGAAGTCTGGCCTATTTAACTAAATAGGCCTTTTAACAAGCCTTGACCTGACCTTTTTAATAAACGAGCCAGGTCAGGCCATAAACAGGCCAGGCCGTAGGCCCCTGACAGGCCGGCTGACCTATTCCCACCCCTAATGAGGTATCATATTCATTAAATGATGTGATAACATATTATTGAATGTCAGTGTAATTTTTTTTTACTTTGACAATGTATAATTAAACTCTTTTATTAAATTGATAGTTTACATTAATCAAAGTTATTAATTTTAGACTATAGTAGATTGTTTTTAACAATTATTACCTTTGATAATTGATACCAAATGAAACTCAAATAACAAAAGGGATGTTTACCTATCCTATTTAAGAAATCACATGTCTTCATTTTTTATTAACATGTGTCATCTAACTTTTCGTGTAAACCCAAATTAATGTTTTTCTTCTTTAATTTAGCTATTCATTTAAAAGTTATCTCTATTTTAATAAAATCCAGCCGGAAAAATGAATCAAATATCTATATCTTGTTTGCTCCCTCTCCTCTCCAAAAATAAAAAGGGAAATTTTAAAAAAAAAAACTAATTAATTGTGACAATTACATGACTTACATTATTCTAAAAATAAATTACAACATGTATAATTATGATGTTCCTAAAATGATGCTTATTAGCAAACAAAATACTATCAAGCAATAGTATGATACATGACTTTCGGAAAAACAAAGAACTCCATTAAACCATATGATTTGGACTAATGCAAAGCGTATTTTTCACATTTGAGTAAAAGATTGATGAATTATAATTTTTTTTTACGCTTAAAATATGAATTGAATTAAGAGGGCCGAGAACAAATGTCCTGGGCCAGGGCGCCAGGAACAATACAATGAGGAGTATCTTCAATCCAATTATTTTCAGGATAAGAGCAAGCATATTTTGCTAGTAGGTGGGCACACATATTGTCAGACCTACGAGTATGTATAACCTGAAAGCTATTAAAAGAAATACTTAATGTGAGACAATCTTGAACAATCAATCCTATGTAGAAGTGAACTGATTGTCTAGAAGAAAATAAATCCGTGACGTGACGACTTTTCAATCGGACTTCAGGATCACCTTATCAAAGCACATGTCCTTTGCAAACTCAACAACAAGACGAACACCCAAAGCCTCAGCTAAGCCCGGATCTGGGAAGGTAGAAATGCGACGGGAAGTTGCTGCGAGAACATCATCCAAATTATTCCGAATAATGATGCCAATTCCCCAAACTTCACCAGCTGCATGAGCGGCATCTACATTGATCTTGAAACATCCTTGGGGGGGCACCAACTTTCCACCCGAACAATTGAATGAGGGGTGCGAACACAGTTTGGATTGACTGAGAGCTCCCTAGCAGAGGTAGCAGTAATAGCCCTGTTAAACAGAATTTGTAGATTAACCTCCCTTTGCTCAAAGATCTTTTTATTGCGAGCATGCCAAATTTCATAGCACAGAGCAAAGAAGAGACACGTATTTTCCTCAGCTGCACTAGTCATGACTCCATTGATCCATTCTCCAACGGAAGTGCTAGAAGACGATAGAAACTGGGTCCCCAGGGGGGATCGAGTCCAAACACCGACAGTCCAGGGGCATTCTCTAAACAGGTGAATCTCTGATTCCTGCGAAGGAGATTAGCCCGCACTGGCAAAGAATTGTGCATCAGGCGCCAAATAAAATGAAGAATGCGTGGTTGACAATAGAAAGACCAAAGCTTCTTCCAATTAAAGTCCGGAGGGGAGTGAGAGGAATTGTTATCTGTGTCTTTAGATTTCAATTCTTGAAGGGCAAAGTGGTAGCCGGACCGAACCGTGAAAACACCATCCTTCTTAGCACCCCAATAGAACTTGTCTTCTTGGTTTGTGGTTGTGGTTGGGAGTGGGATACAAAGGATTTGGTCAGCTTCAATTGGGAGGAAGAGGTTCTCTATGAGTGGAGTATTCCACAAATGAGATACTGGATTGATTAAGTCATGAACATTTTGAACCGCGTCCGGTTTGGGCCTTGGCCTGTGAAGTTTATAGCCTTGGTGAAATGGAAGCCATCCATCATCCCACACTTTGACTTGAGTACCATTTCCTATTCTCCAGTAACCCCCTTTCTGAAGTATCCATTTGGCCGAGTGTAGGCTCTTCCACGTGTAGCTAGGTGAGAAACCCAAATTAGCATGTAAAAAATCCCCTCTTGGGTAGTACCTGGCTTGGAGGCATTTCGCAACTAGAGTGTACCTGTGAGTGGTGAGACGCCAACCTTGCTTAGCTAGGATGGCAAGATTGAACGCATGAAAATCCCGGAAACCCAGGCCACCGTGTTTTTTTATTGACATAGGTTTCCCCAATTAATCCAGTGCATCTTCCGTTCACCTCTCCTGCTACCCCACCAGAAATTATTAATCATGCTCTCTATCCTATTACAGACTGCTTTGCGGAGGAGGAAGCAGCCCATGATATAGTAAGGAATGGCTTGAACAACAACTTTCACCAATACTTCCCTACTTGCTCTTGAGAGATAATTCTCCTTCCAGCCTTTAAGTTTCTTCCGGGCTCTATCTTGAACAAATTGGAAAACCTGGTTTTTCGACCTACCAACAAAGGTAGGGAGACCCAGGTACTTGGAGTGACTATCAACAACCTTAATCTGCATCCATCCTTGGATCAAGTTTCTTCTCTCTTGGGGCACATTTCGGCTGAAATATATTTCTGATTTATCAAGATTAATTAGTTGGCCTGAAACCTCTTGATACTGATGGGGAATATGGAGAATCTTCTCAATTTCAGTTTCTGAGCTTCTTGAAAAAATCACACTATCATCTGCAAAGAACAAATGAGAAATAGCTGGAGCACTTCGGGCAATTTTTATACCATGAATAGCATTGTCAGCCTGGGCTTTCATTAACAATCCTGAAAACACCTCAGCACATAGAATAAATAAATAGGGAGATAGGGGATCTCCCTGTCTTAGACCCCTATTTGGTGAGAAACCAGGAAAAGGGTTGCCATTGAGTAGAACAGAAAATTGCACAGATGATACACGTCATAATTAGAGAGATGAGATGGGGTGGGAAACCCATAGCTACCAGAACTTTTTTCTAAAAAAGACCATTCAACTTTATCATAAGCCTTTGCCATATCAAGTTTAAGGCCAATATAACCAGTTCTACCCGTTAATTTCTTTTTCATAAAGTGGAAAGTATCAAAAGCAACCAAAGCATTATCAGTAATAAGCCTACCAGGAACAAAATCACTCTGGTTACCACTAATAATATTAGAGAGGTAAGGCTTCAATCTATTGTCAATTGTCTTGGTGATTAATTTCATAACCACACTACAAAGAGAAATTGGCTAAAGTCCTTTGTATGCTGAGGTTTTCTAATTTTTGGAATCATACAAATAAAGGTGTTATTGATATGTGACATGTCAACACCATTATTAAGAACATCAAGAACAAAGGAAGATATGTCATTACCAATAATGTGCCAATACTTCTGAAAAAAGAAAGGGGGTAGACCATCTGGACCTGGAGCAGAAAAAGGCTTCATATCTTTCAAAGCTAGTTGGATCTCCTCAACGGTGAATGGCCTGGATAGATAGCTATTAGAGTCATTGTCCAATCTGTTCTTGACTACATCAAACACTTCAGGTGCGCTGACTGGGTGAGAGGAGGAGAAAAGATTTACAAAATAATTTGTCATTACTCGGGCTATGTCACTCTCTTCTCCAAATGTCACCCCGTTATCGTCTTTAATAGAGTCCACCCAATTAGTCTTTTTTCTTTGTGAGGCTTTGAGGTGAAAAAACCTGGTATTTCGATCACCTTCATCGAGCCATAGAGCACGGGAACGTTGGGCCCACCATTTTTCTTCTTGCTCTAGCAGACCCTCCAGAACAGCTTCCTCATCACGAATTTCTTGAATTTTACCGGGTTCATGGGAAACGGGCATTAGCCGTTCAAGCTTACACTGACTATTACGAATTCTTTTTGGAATTTCACCAAACTTTTTTTGAGCCCTAGTTGTCCAGTACGTGAAGGCATGAAGACAATTTAGAATAGATACCAAGACCACCTTTGGACCATCCATCCTTCACCACTTTTTCGCAATCTTTGTCCTCGGCCCAAATCTTCTCAAACCGGATAACATTGGGTCTTCCCCTCCTACCCCATGGCCGAGAATTGGAATCAAGTAGAATTGGGCAATGGTCAGAAGAGTAGTACCCTAGATGATACACATTTGAATGTGGGAAAAGGGCCTGCCACGTCGATGTTGAGAGGAAACGGTCAAGCCTAGCTTTTATATTGTTCTCCTCCCTTTGTCTGTTGTCCCACGTGAATTTATTCCCCACATAGTCCGGGTCATTGAGTTCGCAACATTGGGTACAATCACGGAAACCCGAAAGCAGGCCATATTTTGGAATTGGATTACCCCCTCTCTTTTCCTCATTAGAGAGGACTTGATTCATATCACCAAAACATAACCATGGAGCCTCCCCAAGATCCCTATGAATCGATTTAAAAATATCCCATGTAAGCCTTTTATTTTGAGATTCAGGGAACCCATAAATACCCGAGCACCTCCAGCTAGATTCTCCATTGTCAAGAGAAACTTTTGCATCAATGTGATTAGGTGAAGTGGTGATGATATCTACTAGCACTTCCTCTGACCAAAACATCGCCAAGCCTCCAGAACGTGATCTCCCTTCACCAATACAACTAACTGCCCAAACATTCCCGAGGCCACCAATATGACGCATCCGCATAACTTCTTCCGCTTTACGCCTTGTTTCCATCAGGAAGACAAGGGTGGGGACTTTTCTGAAAGGAGCTTCTTCAAAGCTCGAACTGTTCGTGGGTTCCCAACCCCATGACAATTCCAAGATAGAATTTTCATTGTTGACGGCAAGCCCAGATCTCCGAGCCCGCCGATGTAGAAATAAGGTGGGGTTTTTTTTGGTGTATGCACATCTGCTAGGGGGTCCATACATACATCATCATCAATTTCCATTTTGCGTTTCAAGTTTCCTTCAACAGAGAGTGAGTTCTCTTTTCCTCCTGTAGTTTGCTTGGCGTCTTTGAGTCTCTTCCAATTTCTTCCTTCAGTTCGAGAAACAGGCTGAGAGTTGGAGATATACTTCAACAAAAGGGTTGCATCTTGATCAGCATGGGGAACAAGATTCTTCTCTCGTGGATATTCAGTCTCTCCTACTTGGTCTTTAGGCAAAGGGATTATGCTCGGGATATTTGGTTCAGGAGGTGAATCAAGGACAAGTTCTGCAGGTAGTGGATTTTGGACGGTGAGGGAAGAAAGTTTGTCAAGTAATTCTTGGGCTAAAGCCTTGTGTCTTTGTTCTTGATTAGGGTTTGGTGGTTGTCTTTTTTTGTTTTTGGTGCAAGGTTTCAGGTCTCACTGCTTTACCAGATTGCACATCTCTCATCCAAGGACCTCTGGGGTGATCATCATCTCCATCATTCTTATCCTCGTGGAAACCATCCTCATCATGGCCGATCACTCCACACTGATAACAAAATTGTGGGAGTTGTTCAAATTGAAATTCGACCCAAAAAACGCCATCCTTCTTTGATCCAACGTTAATATTAGGTAGGAGGGGCTTTGTAGTGTCAATATCAATAAGGGTTCTGACATAAGAGTCTTTGCCTTGAATTTAAAATACATGTGCTTCCAAAACGTTACCCATGCAAGAACCAATCCGTTGACCCATCTGTTTTGTTCTACAATGAATTGGTAGACCCCATATTTGTAACCATACTGGGACTTGATGAAATACCATCTCTGTTGGATGTAAACCCCTTTCCCATCGGCGCAAGACAAGCCATGAATTTCTGAACACCCAGTGGTTGTCTCTTACGACCCTATCCGCCTCTTTCTCAGTCTCAAAGAAGATTTGGAATAGTTTCTCACCTAGGTCAAACACTTTGAATCCCTTAGGAGCATTCCACATACTGTTGAAAGCATTCGATAGGCTATTCACATGAACTGATTTCTCTGTAAGGAGCTTCCCAATCACGTTGTTCTTGCAATCTTGGAGACCATCTTGGATATCCTCCTCATCAAAGACGATGAGATTTGAAGTCATTGTAGGTTTCAAAATTTTGTGATAACACTTGAGAGATCATCAGGAGGTAGATTGTGTGGTGGCTCTACCAGGTAGGAGAAAACACGGCAAGAAGCGATCAAAGACATGAAGATCGGACACTGAAATCCAAGCACTACTCGTAGGCAGCCCTAGGTCAAAACCCTAGGAGAGCAAACGAGAGGACCTGATTGATGTTTCATGGTTAATTTAGTAGTTTATACTTCATTGATGAATTATAATTAGAGTAGGAATTATAATTTTTTTACATGAAAAAATTAAGATAAATAATCTAAATATCAATTTCGAATTGAACTTGTGTTAATTTGTCAATTTGGAGTTTCAGTCCTGTAATCAAACTTTTGTTGCTTTTCTTGCTTTTTAGCTCCTGTTCCAAGCATGTGATAGTATTAGTTGTAGAATTTAGTTGGTTTATCAATGTTTTTCGCTTTTCATTTACCTTTTCAAGTAGCTTGTCTCGTTCTGTCATTGATGCAGTTTATTTGGTAACTTTAATTCATATATCCTCTGTAACAAAAAAATTTATTTTTCCTTTCCCTTTAGTTTGCTACTCATTTGTGCTCATTAACCAATAAAATATGTGGCTTAATACATAATAAACAAATACTCTTTAATATTTGTAGAAAATGTTAATATTAGATGGAAACAGGGCAATCATGCTCGTTCATATAGTAACAGGAGAAAGCAAAGAATATTTTCTTATAGAGAACAATGGATTTTTCTTTATGAACGAATGCATAGAGATCATCCAACACACAAGGAAAAGTACTCAACGTATTCCAAATATTAATGGTATGATTTAGGGACTCTTGCCATTGACACTGATCTTTTCACGTGAAGAAAGGAGAGTTAAGAATATATGAAAGATAAATCTAAGTTGTGTTATCGAGAATCCTTTGAATGATGTCCAAAATGAATCATCTTGATTCGTCACTTATTCATTAAAATCCTAAGATAAAAAACAAAACGAAAAAAGAAAACAAAATAACAAAAAGAAGTTTAACAAATAAAACCATCAATTTGAAATAAGAAGAAGAAAAGCTACGTAGACTAAGGGCCTTCCTCTGGTTTATTGAATCATTGTTGTTGTATAGGACTGATATATGGAAAAATTATAACATGAACCAATTTTTAACCAAAACACAAATAAAAATTCATTCATAAATATTCATAACATTGAAAATCCATATCAATATACAGAGAAAACAAACAAAATTGAATTAAAAGAAATAAATAAATAAATCAACGAACATTCCATTTAACCAAATTCAAAAACAAATTAAAGCAAAAAAAGACTAACTTTTTTTTAAAAAAAAAAATTAGCTTGAAGTTGAAAGAAAAAATGAATCTGCTATAAAATTTTCCTTTTTAGCTCTCAAAGCATAAAACCCCTTCTTCAGGGTCTTTCAAGAAGGAGTGGAAAAACCAAAACATGAAGAGAGCCCATGTTCTGCACTTAAGCTTGAAGAGGTTGAAATCGATATAAGAACAACATTAAGGAAGAGAGAAGTGGTTGTGTGTCGTTGTTGGGGGTGGTGGTGATCCTGGCGGATTGTGTTAATCGGTGGTTCACGGACACTCTCGAGGAGGCTAAGGCAGGGGACATTGTGGAGGCAAGTACCATTTTTCACAGACACCAATTTATGCGCACAAGTTAATCTTGTAAGTCTCACTCATCTTCAATCACCCTATTTGGGGCCATCGTTATCAGAAAAATACCTCAACATACAAATAAGCATATGTGAACGCACCTTTATAAAATTTAGCCTTCGCAAACATGACAACCAACACAGGCAACTCGTCACCCAACCAACATCTGATCAACCAATACCACATCTCGATTGAGAATGTTCAAGATGGTTCATCAATTGGAAACATCTCCCAAACCCACATCACCCTCACTTTCAGCAACCAGTTCTTCCTCTCGAGAAACACATTGCTCACATGATCATAAACTCCAGCCATTTTTCAAATACGTACACTAATCACTTGACTCCTGTTATCCTGTAATCACAACATGATATTGCCCAAAACAGACCATGGATTTATAGCTGTCTTGCACTACTTCTATCTCCCAAATGAATTTTGGCTCTAAGAATTTGAATTCAACATATGCTGACATCATAACATCAACTTGTGAAGGGCACAACACTGGAAGGATCAGCGCAAAGAAGCTTATAACGTGTCAGGTGATTTTTTCCCCAGTCGCAACACAGGGTGCAAAGTCTGCGCTTTAGACACTACACAACATTCATCCAGTGATGCAGCAATGTTCCAGCTTGCACCGTCCAGGTTCAATTTCAGAATCAACAGCTCACGTGTCTTGCGCACATTAACCTTCCACAATACTTGTAGACACCTCAGCAAAGGCAACGCAACACCCGCTCCATGAACAGTACAAAGGTACGCCGTAAAAAATGGTGGATGTACAATAATAGACGTGTACAACACAAATCAACCTTCCCTACGATGATAAACACTTACCACACTAAACATCAATTTCCGAGATAAAGACCTATTCAAATAACAGACATGAACATCATCATCTTGTACACCGATGCATCCAATAGAACCTGGTCATGATGTCAAATAAGTTGTTAAACAAAAAGACGAGGAGACAAAAAAAATGTCCACTTAAAACATTAGCTAACTAAGAAGAAAATCGCCACACTACATTTTTAGATTGTGCCAATTTGCACAGTAAAAAAACACAGTTTAATGAATTATAAATGTCCAAAAAATATACACAAGCCTAGTATAAAAAGTCATCATTTGTTCGGAATTCATAAAAAAATACTTACAAAATCTTCATTCAAACTTCCACTATGCCAACTACTATCGTCGTCACCACCCTGTGATGAAGGAAAAATACTTAGGTATTCTTAATAATTTAATATTATTTATTAAATAATAATTAATTATTTTTTATTATTAAAGATACTAATAATAAATAATTTAAAGATACTCAAAAATTTAGTTGTTGGAGTGTTAGGACCCTATACTGTACAATTCCTAAATACTAAATTCGGTGATTTTTTTTAATTTATACATTTTTTACTATTTAAATCATGAAAAAATAGAGACACATCAATAAAAAATACCAACGGGTCATGAAAAATTAAAATATATTCTAAGGTGTCATTGTCGTGGCCGCAAAAAATAAACTTATATATATATAATTTGGTTAATTAATATTTAGATATAATTATAATTGATTTCACATTAATAAATGGTATCATTATATATTATAAATATTTCATTAAACTACTTGTTAATTAATTTATTTTGTATTTATTTTCATCTAATAAAAATACACATTTATTATCTTAAAAAATAAAAATACATATGTTGAATTAAAAATAAAATAAAATATACGCATGGTGGAGTTTTTAGACGGATTTATTTTTTTTTGTTACCATAGGTATATCTAGTAATCCTATTCGAGGTTTAGTTACATTTAAGACTTTTCACTCCTTCCTATATTTAGTGGGGATCGAACCCGAGAATTCTTCACACAATCTCAGTCTGGTTTGTCAACTCAGCCACAACTCCTTAGTTTAGAGTGTGTTTGGCAAGACCAATAAGCTAACCACTAGCTTATAAGCTAATTTGACCAACACAAAAGTGTTTGGTAGGGCTAGGACTGTGCATGGGGCAGTCTTTTTACAACCCAAACCACTTCTAAATATAAACCAGTTATATGGGTCAAATTTTTAATGTTACACCAGTTTGGGTTTAATTGAATTGATTTTGAACTGGTTTTAAACCAGTTTTAAACTGAACTGGTTTTAAACCAGTTTTAAACCGGTTTATGAATAAAAACCGGTTTGTGGATAAAAAAAAGTTTTAAAAACCGGTCATAAACCAGTTTTATGGGAAAAAATCAGTTTTAAACCAATTTAATAAAAAAATTCATTTTTTTTTCAGTTTTTATGAAAAAAAAATTGGTTTTAAACCAGTCTAATTGGACATATAAAAAATTTAAGCTACAAAGGAAAAACTGGCCTGTTTGGTTTACATTTTCATTTCCTGTTTCCATTTTCTGTTTTCATTCTATTTCCTGTTTTCTGAAACTTTACAAAGGAAAAACTGGAAATGCTAGAAACAGCAAATTTTTGTTTCCAGTATTTCCAGTTTTTCCTTTGTAAAAGATTAGAAAACAGGAAACAGAAAATGGAAACAGGAAATGAAAATACAAAACAAACAATTTAAGCTGCAAAAAAAACATACTACTTTGATCTTTTTGCTTTATGCAATGATTTTTTTTACCAAATAATTTAATTAACAAAAAGTTCATCCCAAAATTATTAAAATTGTTTTTCCTTCAGGGAATTAGCTTGCTGCTTGAGTGTTCCTGTATTATGAACTGAGCAATTAATTATTTTAGGTTGTAGGAGTGGTTCAATTCAGAAGATGAGCAGTTAATTATATCTGGAAGATTAAACATGCTCCTGTAAGTGTAAATAGTACCCCAAAGCACTGAGCCATGACCTATTCACCGTTTCACCTCCCATTGAAATTTTACCCAAATCAACCTAATCAATAATCCTAATGAAAACTTAGTACCCTGTACATAATCAAATCCACTAATACAAGTTAGAATGTTAAAACCCAAGGAAGAGACACCCATGTTCCTTATGAGAACAATCATATCAGATCTGTTTGCCATGGCATCCTTGCATTCACCATTAGCAGCAGTTGTCTCAACAACAGCCTCACAGATCTCTTCCTTATTCATCGTGAAAAAGGGGAAATGGGAATACAACGAGACAAACAGAAACCGAGCCTCAAAGTAGCTTAAAGAGCTTCTATCTTATAAGCTACAAGCTACTTCATCTAACTTATAGCTTATAGCTTATTTAATTTTCTTCCATCATTATCCCTTATATTTTAATACATTTTCTTTATTATCTTTAATTTCTTTTTACCTATTATTATCTATTTTCAATTTTAGTGATAAAAACCTTTCCATTTCTTTTTATCTATTATTACATATATAATAAATAATTTAAAAAATTACAAATTAATTAAATTATTATTTTCTTTTCATTATTTTATGAAAAAATTTTATATTATACTATTCATTTTAATTTTTAATTAAATATTTTATCACTGAAAGGTTTAATAAGAATTTAATTATTTTTTTAAAATCTAAAATTATAAATTGCATAATAATATATTTTTTATCTAGAAAATACAAGTAGAATTTATATAATAAAATTTATGTAATTATGTCAGTTTATATTTACCAACTAACTTATCACCTAATTCTACCAAACACTTATAACTCAATAAGCTAGCTTATCAATTTGGAGAGCCTATCAGCTCGCAGCTACCTTATTAGCTAGAAGTTAGCTTATCAACTATCAGCTAGCTTATCAGTTAGTTTTTCCAAGCATACTCTTAGACTGATTCAATTAATTAATAAAACTAATTTTTAATCAAATAAATAAAATTAAAAATAATATATGAAAATAGATATTTAAATATGGAGGACATAACAGTATTTGTTTGGTGCTTGAAGGACATAATAACCAACAAACCTCTCGTTAGGTCGATATTGATTCAAACAGAATTCTGAGATCCAAACGCAGGCGCGAGAAAGAGAGAGAATGGACGCCATCGATTCCGTCTTCGATCCGCTCAGAGAGTTCGCTAAGGACAGCGTCAGGCTCGTGAAGCGCTGCCACAAACCCGATCGAAAAGGTGAAACCCTAGTCCTAATCGTCATTCGCTCTCTTCGATTGCTCTCAGATCTTGCTCTTTTCCTTTCTATTTTTACTTAATTGGAATCCCTGTGCTTTGGATCGCGTTTGGTGTTTCAGAATTCTCCAAGGTTGCCGTGCGCACTGCGATTGGTTTCGTTGTGATGGGATTCGTGGGTTTTTTCGTGAAGCTCATCTTCATTCCAATTAACAACATCATCGTCGGATCTGGTTAGGTAAAATTATATTCTTTTACACATAATATTGTGATTTGAATTTTGTTTTTGTGAGTTTTTAAATTTTTTAATTGAGTAGCTTATTTGGTCGAGTGAGTGACTGGTATGGAGTATTGTTTTAGTTATTGGCATTATTGTCTGTGTGCACTCGAAACTATTTGATATGGGGATTTAATATGGATAAGAGATTTGATATAATGTTGTTTTATGTTTATTTTGTATGTGGTAAGATGTTGGCTGTTTTGTTGATGGAAGTTCCTTTCATTGTTGTTAAGTTAATGTTTAAGTTGATTGATTCTTACGTTTGAGCACTAAGAGGTATCATGTGGCATAAAGGATTTGAAAATTTGTGTCTCGTGCAAAATATGTAAAATGAATGAACTAAATAAATCTTGGTTGTCTACACAGGATGAGGGAAACTACAATCGCCTCAGGAATTCATGTTGTCAAGGAAAAGGAGGCAGAAAGAGTCCCCGCTTCACTATATCATTTAGTGCAGTTAGTCTTAGTTCTGCTGTATTTCAGTTTTTGTTTTTCCTTATTTCTTATCTTTGGAAGAATTACAGTTTAATTTAAAATGTAAAATTTTATTGTTCCATGCGTTAGACCTTGACACAATTTTAAACAAACTCACTTGTGAAGTTCATAACTTTCTTTCCGAATTTTAATAATAAATATATTGGGTAAAATATGTACTGTGTAACAGGGGGCAATATTTCAAAAAAAGTGCTAGCAACACACTCTTTCCAATACACTCCATGTGATTGGTTGAAAGTCACATTGGTCCCACCACATTGGGAGTGGGACCCACATAATTTGGTGGGATCCATGTGAATTTGAACCAATCACATGGAGTGTGTTGGAAAGAGTGTGGCGAGAGTGTATTGGTAACAACACTCCTTATATTTCAATCATTGAATTTGGTCCTTTCATAATATCGTGTAACCTTTGCATCCAAAAGTAATCCAAGGATGTATAAGGAAAAACTTTTTACACCAAAAGGTGTCTCTTGTACCTGGTTGCGCTACTGCTAGAGAAAGTGTGTCTCTAACTTACTCCAGTAGTGAGCAAAGAGAAAATATTCGAAATCTCAAATCGGCGTTTTTTCAATCAACACCACAATCCCAAATCTGAAGTCCCATCTTAAATATTTGTTCCTTCACTCTTTGCCTTGAATCTCGATCCATGCACGAAGTCAAGACCCGATTGCTAAGCTTGTTGCAGCGCTCTTGCATTGTAAGTCTTCTCCCCTGCTTGAATGGTTATTTGTTTGATGCTTTTAGCTTGAATGTCTATTTGTTCGAACGTTGAACTTTGAACCTAATTTTTCAAGTTTTTGTTGTTCTGGTGCCATTTCTTTAACTTTCACCTACAAGTTCCCATTGGTGGATAGCTCAAGTGTTCATTTTGACTCTGTTTTGAGAGCTATTCCTTTTTCGTTTTGAGAGCTATCTACTGTTTGCATCTGCCATTGCATCCATGAACTCTGTGCACAATTACCCTTTCAGGAGCATTCTTATAGGACTATTTTGAAATACTGAACTAGATAATGTTCATAATTCCTATATATAGATATATAGATATATAAACAAGCAGCTATTTTTTCTTTTCCTCTATAATTGAATCTCTTTTGGTGGATTGCAAACTAAAGCTATACTTAATTGATAATGCCTCTTGGATTCAATGCTTTGCTTTAGATCCCTCAATCCCTTTTTATGCAATAAAAAGAAAGAAAAATTACTAGGAGTTATACTAGTGCAGTTATTCAAATATTTCTTTCAAGGTGTTGGTTGACGTCAATAATAGGGAGCGAGGCATAAAACACCATTGAAGTTAACATTGATCCCGTTAAGCTGCAAAACTAACACAAAGAACCATTGACTTCAATAATAGGGCCTAGTACAAAACTGAACCTTGGTTTTTAATAAGTGCATGTAATTATGGAACGTGACATCCTCTATGTTGAGTGCTACTGTGCTATGGGTGGACAAGAGTGATTTATGTTAATATGTTTGTTTTTTGTTGGTGTGTTGAAGTGGTTAATTAGTGTATTCGTTCATTTATTGCTAATTTAATGCACGGTTCTTTCAAGATTACCAAATCTTGTTTCAAATGCAATGATTATGCTAATTCATTTTATGCTTGACATAATGTATAATATGGTGAGACTCAAATAAATAATTGAAGCAGTTTGTAAGCTTTGTTTGCTGTTTAAGAACACCCTAATTGCTCAGCAAATAGTAGAAAGGGAATTTACCATTTCTTTTTATATGATTTTGCCCTTCACTCCTTTTATGCCAAGATAGTCGGAGGCCTCTTCTAGAATTTCAAAGATACATAGCCATGATCACGAAAGACATACAATTATGGGTGTGAGTTCATAGTGGGGATAGGCCAATTCTAACAGCTAACATTCTTCCCTTTTCACTTGAAACCAGGTCTGCAAATCTTGCAAAGTACAGAGAAATCTCTGAGATTCCAAGGAGATGATGGTGGCAAGATTGCCTGGCTGTCGGTCGAGTTTTCAGGGAGAAGGTTCCTGAGTGGACTCCTGATGTTCGATTCTTTAGGAATGAAGAGTACCCGCGAGTTGACCATGCTCAAGAGTAGCAGGACGTGGAACCTTAGCAGTTCCAATCATTGAGCAAGGTAGCAGGACATGATTGGGTGTTATTTAGGTTGTGATGACTGTTGACTACCCAACAGATCAACTGTTGCCCTGAACTTGAGAGTGTTTGCAAAGCGCTTGAGGTTTTTCTCCTTGCTTATTTGCATAAAATCCTGTTGTGTTATCATTTTTAGAATACAGAAGGGTGTATCCCAATAATACATGAACCAAAGAATTTCATGTTTTATTACAGTAGTGAAAAACATGCTATTTGCTGTTTCTGAAGGGATAAGCTGCACTTATTCCTTATTGCTAAAACTTTCTTCTTTCTATACCACTTTTGTCCCTTAACATGCTCAGGTCCCCGCAAAATATCCTCATGTTTGTAAACCCATATTTTTACCAGAATCTTAGGGGCCGTTTACTTTTAGAAAATGTGTTCTGTTTTCATTTCTGTTTTTTAGTTTTAATTACCAAAATGTTTTCAATTTTGATTATAAAAACATCATTCTGTTTCTTGTTTTCAAAATTTTTTACAAGAAAGTGAAAACAACTTTGCATTAGTTTCTTTGTTTTATGTATAAAACTCTTAAACATGGAATAAAATAAAAAAGAATAAGTTGTCAGTTTTTGTAATTAAAACTAAAAAACTGGAAATGAAAATAGAAAATGTTCTCTGAAAGTAAATGGCCCCTATGTTTTCTCTTTGGTGATTGAACTGCTTTTCTTTATCCATATTTCAGTATAAATGCTTATGGCAACAAATGGTTAACATGCAAAATATGGAAAAGCTCATAAAAACTTGTTAATGCTAGTTTGTTGATTGAAGGAAAATTGTTAACTTGCAGGTTGATCTCAGAAGCTCGAAATATTCAAGTATTAAGAATGTGAAGGAAAATGGAATAATCATCTCAGAGAAAGACTTGAATGAACTTGAGTTCTAATCTCCTCATGACAACTGGTTTTATTTTATCCGGCAAGGAACAAGTCCTATGATTTCTAATATGATCTTTCGTACTTTAATTTGGATACGCACTGGAGGATATTGTGTAGCTTGTGTTGGGGCAAGGGTGTGCCTGTTGTGTTTACTTGCGTTCAGTGTCAGTGGGTCTCTACTCATGCGATATCAGTAGCTGGAGCCTAGAGATAAGTTTGAAAATGATGAAAGTAGCTGATTCCCGTATAAGTAGAAATAACCATATCAGTTTCAGAAAACTTTTTAGAAGCCGTTTAACTTTTTAAACTCAGTTCTTTAGCTTCTTTTTTATTAGAAAATCTATTTAAATGACTTATTTTCATTTGATTGACAAACAGTTCAGTTTAGTTTTTCAGGAACCAGTTCACAACCTAGCTAACAGTTCTTGAACTGGTTTTTTCTTGAAGCTATAAACCAGTATGATGAACCAGTTCTTCAACTGGTTCAGAACTGAAAACCAGTTCGGTTTTTTTCAGAACTGGTTCACCGAACTAGAAAAACTGGTTCGGTTCGGGGTTGTAGGAAACCAGTTCGGTGCAGTTTGGTGCATTTTTATGTACTGAACTGAACAGGCAAAACAACTATCTTTAGTTTTGGTTTTAAGAGTAAATAACTCTCTAAAGTTTAATATGCATTCAAAACTGTGATTTTTTCCCCAATCTTCTGTTTTCATGTTTCACAACAATGTAGAATGATGCTTTAAAAAGCAAATATGTGTGGTGAGACCCTATCCTTATAATGTGCATTAATCCATTTCAGCTGCGTCGAAACTCGAAATTTTAATTTACGAGGGAATTAAACCATACTGTGTGTAATAGTAAAAGATGCTTCCTCCGTCTACAATAGCAGCGTGCATGAGAGAACCAAAGCAAAAACTCTAAAAGCCAGGCCAGGTGAATTCCTTTTAAGCAAGGCCTACAAGTTTCATCTTTAAACAAAGTTGAAGAAGTTTTCTTTTCGATTTCCAAATTCCATGTCATCATCTCTTGTTCGCTTCTGTAAGCCCTCATAGTTCCATATAAGCAATGAAAGGATGGCTAAAAGCAGGACCCACATGGCACAAAGCGAAACGTAGTTGACTGACTCAGTAACTTCAAGTGGTTGTATTTGCAGTCACGATGAACTACCATCCTAAGTGCCTTTTGGAGAGCCCGTTACAAATTTCATTGCGTTAGTTTTGATCCCTTTTCAGATTTATCACTATAAAATATTAAGGTATGTGGGGAGGTTGCTGTTATGCTTCCCCTGCCCAAATTTCTTAAAGGGAAGGAAACAAAAGAATGATGAAATGTCAGCAAACAAATGCTATTGAAGAATGAACAAGTGTTTCTTAATGATATTCCTCACAAGTTGAGAACCTAGAAGACAAGATTGAAACTTAAAAATGGGTCTAATCAAATAGTGTTTTATGCTTTGGCCATTAGTACTAATAACCAGGGAAGGCAGGAAAACAGAGCCAGGACAGGTCTATATACTAAACAGTAAGAAATGTATAACCAGGGTAGGGGAGAATAAGGGAGAACCATTCTTTGTAATCAAAACGGGCTCAATGGCAAATTGCACTTAATTTCTCATGCATTTTAAAACGGGAACACAACAGCAAAAATTTTATACCAGGAAGAACAAAAAAGGGTTAGGCAGATCATTGTTGACGAAAGCTATCCTAATGTTTGATAAAGTCATTGCCGCTTAGTTTCTATGTTGTAGGTGTGTCTCTAACAAACTTGACATTAACAATATGAAATTCCTAACAGAGAGTAACTTACTAAGTACAAAAATTGTTAACAAAAAAAAATCTGGAATTTGTAATCTGCCAAATCTCACGCAAAGGTCAGCAAATTTTAACAAACCAGGGGTCCGATAATAGCTTTAGTCGCATGCAAGGGAGAATCAAGAAATATAGTGTCGACCTATACAACAACAACCTGAAAATATTAAAACCTTATGAAGACAACACGAACAAAGACATAGGCACAATATAGAGCATTTTTTATTTAGTGTTAAAAACTGCAAAATTCAAGTTTAAATTTCTTAATACAATTATTTTTAATTTTATAAACATAAATTTATTATTTTTTAATATTAAACCAAACATAATATGTATATGCGCTTTTCCTTTCGGCTGCGACAACAAAATAACAAAAGGGACATCAGCTCAAAACGGACTTCTAGCCCGTTTGGTTGGGCGTTAAGAAAATCAAAATCATGATTTTGTGAAATTGATTTTAAATCACTTCCGTTCTGAACAGATAAGTCAAGACTTGGTTGGCATGATAAATGGTTGCGAAGGCAGCAGTAGGTCTTCATTGCACCTCAACCGCCATAATGGCCATGCAAGGGTGAACAATGTTGGGGTTTCTCCTTATTACAAGTTCTTATACATGAAGGACCATTTTATAAATTTAGAAAATCTGAAAGTAACAATTTACCGGTAAAACATCTTATCCATTCATTTTTTTATAAGAAAAATAGGGTGTGTCTAACCTACACAAATTTAAAACTTGTGTAATAATACACAAATACAACTCACCGGTAGTAATGGGTTTCCCGGTTGTTACTTTTTTTTATATACTTGGAACTTGGTGACATAATAAATACCCCTTCTATCTATCTATTGATATTATTTACTATTGAGACCTGTAAAGACACGTGTTAATAGTAGTGCGTCTTCATCTTCATCAAAATTTCCGCTGTCAAGTGCTGATAGAATTGAACATTAGAGGAGCTTGATGGGCGCAATTCTTCTCCCTCTTTGTTTTTCTCACTTTGTCTCATCCATCAAGGTCTTCCAATATTTTTTATTTAATTAATCTATAAAAAAATGCAGTAACGAGAATCTAAAATTTCAGAAAGGGAAAAAAATCGGCTGATAGTTGAATGGGGGTGAGGATGATCCTTATGTTAATCAAAACTCTCCTCTAATTTGATTTGTGGGAAGATTTCACAGTAGTTTAAGTTTTCTATTTTTAACAATCTCCCTTAACACTCTCACAACTAAACCTCCTGCACTGCACCCACAAACAAAGTAAGAGAAAACAGAGTGAGAAAGACCCAATCGAGGTCCCACAACCACCGGCTCCACGCTCGCAGTCAGTCTTCGCTGATCTTCACTGCCGCAGCGCCGTCTTTGATGGCCACTTCCCCTTCCCTGGCTGCCGCCACCCATCGCACTTCAGCTCTTGAATAGCAAGACCTGTGCCTCCATAAAAACCCACCTTAGTAATTTTTCCTCTAAAATCCATAATTTTTGGGCTTCTTCCAGGAATTATCGTGACCCCTGTTGCAGATTGCAAAATGACGTCTTTATTTTCAAGATTATGGGCAACCAGATAGAGCTTTTAAATCATGACCATTCAATAAAAAACTAATATATCTAATGGTTAAAATTAACTTGTGTATCATTACACAATTTTTTCACTTGTGTATATTAGAATCACCCAGAAAAACATCTAATTACCGTTAATTTTTACTTGCGCACAGTACACAACTCCATTCACTTGGACACCCTAGAATATATATATATATATATATATAAGGTATTTGATTAATCGTGAATATAAGGTTGATGTCAACAGTGCCAAAAAAAAAGAAAGGCTGATGCTATTTAACTGTTAAAATGTCTTAGTTTTAATTAATTGGTGCTTGCCTGTTACCATTGATTCTGCTTTTTCAATATAAGAATGTAAATAATCGTCCGTCTTCTGGCAATTCAAGCAGATTCCACAACGGATTTACAGTGTAGAACTAAAATCATAAATAGTAGGAGAGGAAATCGAGAGAGGTGAATGGCAAAGGGAGGCATGTGACATTTTTTAGTAGGTTAAGTGGGTGTTATAATTTCGAGTTTAATATATATACACTGTCAGTGTAAACAAGTTTTACACAGACATCCAATGATGTGCTGTCACATCATGTATTGAATTTAATAACACATGAGGTGTCATATTCATTAAATGATGTGGCGGCACATCATTGGATGTCTGTATATACTAATTAAATCCTATAATTTCATCCATTGATATGGTTGAGATTAATTAATCTCGTTCTTACTTAAAAAAAGACATTTTTACTATATATGTCCCCATGTATATATGTAACATGACAACGTCTAGGGTGAATCACCGTGTGAGTGAAACACCAGTGATTCACGCTCTCATAACCGTTGAATTTGCTCTATTTATAATCAATGGACTACATTATGTTATGGTAACTGATCGTTCAAGTTATAGCTAGTGAATTTACTAAGCAGTCACTTTGTCCTAGAGTCTCTCAATCTCTATCATCTTCCTCCACGGAGATGATTGTGTTCTTCCTCTCTTGATCTCAATCTCTCCCTCTTTTTACTCCCTCTCTTTCTCTCTTGGTTTTTATTTCTAGATTGGTTTTTGGAAGCTAATTGTGGTTTTACTATCATAACGTAATGGTGGACATTGGTGGTTTACGTTTTTTTTCTTTTCCTGGTTGAATGATGGTTGACACCACTCTATTAATGAAAATATCAAAATAGTAATTAAGTAATGATGATATTTTTCTGTTTACCAAATGCAATGATGTCCCTTTTTTTATGCCTTTACATAATGATACATAAGAAATTCTTACCATAATCATCATGGGTCGTCCTCTCCTATAGAAAAAGAAAAACGAAAAAGGGTATTATTATTATTAGGGTTATTATAATTATTATTATTATTATTATTATTATTATTATTATTATAACCCTCCTCTTAATTAATTATTTATTATGACTTATGAGATACATTTTGTCATGGACATGTGTTAGAATGCAAGCTGTGTAACACTATTGGTTGAAGTGATGAAGAAATTAATACCAGAACAAGTATGAGTGGGGGAAAGGTGTCAGTACAACTACAAATATAGCAGAGGTGTTAAGCTTTAAGAGCGTAAAACCTGGACAGAACAGAATCTACAAGTTGTAAATCCAAACAGCACGATATATCACCCAAAACGTGGAACTTATTCTAAAATTTGAAGGCAAAAGAGGCAGATGGGTCGGGCATAAAGGGAGCCACATGGTCCCCTAAAATGGCCAACGAAAAATCCCTTCATTCACACCCCAACCATTATCAAAATTTGGGACCCTCCATCAAAGCCACAATTATTTATTTGTGATAGACTTTTGCCCACGCCTAATCTCACCCCATGATTTCTCCTTACCCACACATGCGCAGATGATTAGACAAAATGTGCTTGTCACACCTTTTAATTCAAGTTTTTAACTTAGTTTTGGACATGATTAACCACTACTTGTCCTGTAATTATACTACCTAGCTATTAACAACACTTTTGGACTTCTTGCTCTCAAAAAAATTAATTAAAGAGGAAAAGAAATGTCTGCTTTTGGCCCCATGGAGGGAACTTTATGCGATCATCAGTACATATAATATGGCATTAGACTTTCATATGAATGCCACAGTATCACCCATATACCTAACTTATGATTAGACGATTTTGTGGACCCATGTGGAAGCCACTCGCCATCACACATGCTATGCTACCACACCAACAGCACGTACCTAGCTAGCTTGTCATCGTGGATACATATCATCTCACATTTAAATGTTTGATACAACACAAAGTAAAATAATAGATGTGGTGGGAGTAATTAAAAGGGGGTATTCGGGGGAAAAAGAATTAATATTGATTGATTTATAAACTCTAATTTTTGCTTGTTTAATTGCGCAAAAAATTTAAGAGAATGATATATAGTTAATTGATGGACAGAGAGTCACGAGATAATTCAAAACTATTTAACATTCTTTTTTTAGGGAGGCCAATATAATTATTTAATCATCTCAATTGAATGGCTCTTAATTGACACATAAATTTATGTAACATATTTGTTTTCTAATACACATATACCACGTGTACTTGTTTTTTTATCTATGAAATTTAACAGGAGGGGATGACGCCCCAGTTTAAGGCAGGGTAGGTCTCTGGACTCAAAGAGCGTTTCTAGAGATATTTACATTTACCTCACCTCAGAGGGATAAGTGAGGGTTCGAACCTGTGACCTATCAGGTGCGAGACCCTGTCTTGCTATACTTGACCAATTCCTTGGGGTTTACCATGTATACTTGTTAATAATACTATTTTATGATAAATATATAACTATTCTCTAGCTAGTACATTCTTTGATATGCCATTAATTTGTGGCGGCAATGTAGCTGAGGCAATCACCAGCCATAAAAGGCAAGCCCTGGCCTTGGTCATGCAGGTGTTCCATAAACAATTTGTACTTTGTAGGTTTTCCTCTTAATTTTCTTTGGTGATGCATGATGCTTGTTCAAGTAGCTTTGCCATATGATCACTTGCACCAATTAAGTAGGAAAAATTAAAGGGGTTCCCTTGGGGAAATAAAAATCATAAATTGGTTGTGCTTGATTGTTTGGATATATATATATATATATATATATATATATATATATATATATATATATATGAGGAGGGTTCAACTTACACCAGTGTAAGTTACACCAAGTCTTACACCGCTAACAACTCTAGATCGAATTTGATTTTTATTAATCCAACCGTTGTATTATATTTATTTATCATCTTGATTATCTGCGTAAAATTTCATAAAATTTGAACACTAATAAACTGATAATCAAATGGTCCCTTTTTTCATAAATTTCAAATGTATATATGACGTTAATCTTGAGACATCTCAATGTCGTATCAAATAATTTCGGATTAAAGTAAAATTTTATGTGTATGATCTATATGACCTGATAAAAAGTTATTCAGCGGTGTAAGACCTGGTGTAACTTACACTGGTGTAAGTTGATCCCTCCTATATATATATATATATATATATATATGAGGAGGGTTCAAATTACACCGGTGTAAGTTATACCAAATATTACACCACTGATAACTAGAAATTGAATATGTTTTTTTCATAATCCAACCGTTCAGTTATGTTTACTCATCATCATTATTATATGTGTCAAATTTCATAAATTTTTTACACTAATAACTTGATAATCAAATGGTTGGATTTTTCATATATTTCAAACATATATATAACGTTAATCTTGAGACATCTCAATGACATATCAAATAATTTCGGATTAATGTAAAATTTTATATGTAAGATCTATGTGATAGTAGCTTTCAATCCAACGGTGGCTTGTTTAATACAATGATCCGTTAAAATATTATTCAGCAGTGTAACACTTGGTGTGTAACTTACACCGGTGTAATTTGAACTCTCCTCTATATATATATATATTAAGATGAGGAGGGATCAACTCACACCAGTGTAAGTTACACCAAGTCTTACACCGCTGATAACTCTAGATCGAATGTGATTTTTATTAATTCAACCGTTGTATTATATTCATTCATCATCTTGATTATCTATGTAAAATTTCATAAAATATGAACACTAATAAATTGATAATCAAATCGTCCCTTTTTTCATATATTTCAAATGTATATATGACGTTAATCTTGAGACATCTCAATCACATATCAAATAATTTCGGATTAAAGTAAAATGTTATATGTATGATCTATATAATAGTAACTTTCAATCCAACGGTAGATTATTTAATACAATGATTTAATAAAAAAATATTCAGCGGTGTAAGGCTTGGTGTAATTTACACTTGTGTACCTCTATTAATATATATATGAAGGAAGTGTATAGAGATGATGGATGACTTTATTTAGGTTATCTGAATATAGATATGGAAAGAGTGTTAGTTCAACTGCCTGTGATTCATGTTAAGAGGTGCAGTAAATGTGGGCATTCAATACTACTTACTTCCCTAACTCTGACAGCACCTCCACAAATGTAACAGCGCCCAGGGACCATGCATACTTAGTGTGGTTGAGGAAAAAAAATGTACCACTATTTAAGGGATGATGGTTTATTTTGCACGCTTAAACCATTTGAGATGTATTTGATAATTGAGTATTTTTAGGTAGCTATTAATTTTTTTTAAAAAATTACCTTGAGTAACTTTTTAAAAAAAAAAAATTTATGTTTAATTATTAACTGAAAATTTATTATAAGTTTATCACTCAATCACCCTCACTCATCATTTGCAAATTTCAGCTAGTTTTACCAAATATTTTCAATTAAATCAGCTAATTTTTTAATTTTTATCTAATTTTTCAACTTTCAGCTAACTTTTCAACTAATTTTACTAAACACATTCTGAGGATAGTCATATAAGTGTTTGTTTGGTTTAAATTCTCACAAAATTAATTTCATATAATTAATTTTAAATTATTTTTTTAATGTGGTTTATAAAATATGCATCTTCGCTCCTTTTCAACCATTAATTCTAGAATCAATTTTATTTAATTAAGGCAAAATCAAACGAAACTAACACCCATTTGGACTCTAATAAACCGGACTTGAGTCATTTCTCTATCAAGCATTTGTCCAAACGGTTACGTGGCAATCGTGGTTCTCTAAAGATGAGCTTGTACAAAGACTTGAATCATTATTTTGACGAAACAGGTACGTTGCAGATTGGACATGGTGGTGAGAAAAGGACAACTTCTTTGTATATAGCTTTCACTCAGTAATTAATGTGTTAAAATGGATAATTATAAAAATAGAATTGAACAGATACACACCTAATTATTTTGAATTTTAAATTAATTACTGTATTATATCTGATCATTTAATATTAGTATTTATTTTAATTATGTTATTTTTTAGTCCTTTGTTATTTAATATTGTTCTCAGCAATAAATTTTGGGCTAATCTCTAAGGCAGTTAAATCGGCTCTCCTACCAAAATTGTGAACTTCCCCGTTTCTTCAATCTCTCCTACCTTTTATAGGTCCCCTTGGTAACTACCGGTGTCCCACTATCTAAGTCCTCCTTACCCCATGTCCCCCATTATTCCATATTTCCGAAGTGCTCTTAATGGGGTAGAGAACAGGTATATGGGCCGATAAACTGACCCAGAACTCAACCCAATATCTGAGGAGTACCCAGCCCTCCAAGCCTGAGCGTATCTGGAAGATACTGCATAGGGCTTGTAATAATCGGCCAAATATTCTGAAGAGTACACAGCTCTCCAAGCCTGAGCGCGCCCGGAGGATACTGCGTAGCACTTATAGTAATCGGCCCAATAATATTATGAGGAGTACACATATCTTCGGTTAAAACGATATCCTGTATTGATTTTAGTTAGTCTTCATCAAATGCATGTGCTGTGGAGGACCAGTTTGCTTTGATTGTGGTCCTTATATCTCATCTCATTAATTGTAATATGATAGTAGCTAAATACACAAATCATTCCTCTTTATCATTTTCTGCAACTACATGATTGAGAACCGTTATAACAGTTTTCAAATCTAGATACACAAATCATTCCTCTTTTAATTTGATCCCTCAATTTTTACTTATTTCCATGTACACCTTATAACTGTTTTTCTTTCATTTTAGTCGTCCATACATATACTTACTTTCATTTATTTAAGGTTGTTTTTGTTCATTATATTTCATACCCGCGTGACTACATTTATAAGGGATTAAAATAAAAGAGAATAAGTTTGAGAGAGAAAAAAAGGTCGTGTGTATGCCTATAGAGTTGATTGAAAGCATATATGCAAAGGAGGGAAGATGATTTGGGTTGTGTATGTGTATCCCTTATTTTGGTTAAACAAATGTATCTTGATCAATATGAGGAAGAAATACAGATCCTCTTATCTGGGTACTTTTTAAGTGTTTATACTTGATTTTATCACGCGTAAAAATGAGTAAAAAGAAAAGCGTAGAATAAGATGAAGCAGAATTGGTTCATGAATCTCTACTCAAACTACAAACTGCTAAAAAGTAGATAACATAGAATACATTACATGCAAAATTAAATTGGCAGAAAAGTAATATAAATTGAAATATAGGGAAGAAGAAATTGGTCTGCAGTTCCAACTTGCTCTGTGCAATGAGGTTACCTTGATCTCTTAGTGGACGCCAGGAGCGAAGCCAAAAACTAAGAGTAAGGGGGGCCATTATTATAATTTTTCTTAATCAAGTAGTTCACTCCCAAATATAATTTTGTTATTATATATTAATTAAATATAAAATAGCGAATTAAGGTAAACACTTATAATTCATATATATAATGTAAGTAATTTAAATTTTTTATTCACTATTTTAATTATTATTATTTTTACTATATTTATATTATTTAATTTAATTATTTACCTATTTATTTTAATTTTTAATAAAATATTTTATCACAAAAAAATAATAAGAAATTGAAATTTATAATTTGTAAAAAATATAAACTTATAATTACCTAGCATTATAATTTGTCTAGAAAATAAAAATAAAATTTATAAGATGTAACTTTTATGTAAATATGTCTTATATATACAAATATAGTTTATATCTCCTTCTATATGGGCTTCCACTATATCAATTTACCCAATAGACCAATATTACCTTTGTTCCTAATTCCTATCTATCTGTCTCATTATATGAAAATACGCAGATTAAGAAATGCAATAACTATGTTGATTTACACTAAATTTATTGTGTTTTTTTCCTAATATATCATTTTATCTCTCTATTTTAATCATTAATTTTCTCTTCTTATTATCTCTTATTAAAGCTAAATGTGAAAAAGAAATAAGAGTTTGACATATGTACATGGTCAGTGTAAAGGAGTTTTACACAGACATCTAATGACATGATGCCACATCTTTTATTGAATTTAATAACACATGAGGTGTCATTATCATTAAATGATGTGGCAACATACAATTGGATGTCTGTGTAAAAAATTTTGCACTGACAGTATATATCAATTAAATCCAAGAAATAATTAATACATTCTTAATTTTCTAAATAGGACAAATAATATTTTTAGGAACATGAATAGTAATATATATATATATGGTATAAAATTCAAAAAATAGTTGGGGGGGGGGGGGGCATGGCCCCCCTTAGTCCCAACCAAGCTCCGCACCTGGTGGACGTTATGGCTTCTATATGCTGGAGTTTTCAATTTGCAGACCTTTGTCCCTTTGTGCTTATCCAATTTATAGACAACTCTCATAACTGCTAAAGAAACTGCTCACAATTGCCTCTGGACCCACGAGGGCCGATTCATCAACTGAAAGTCCCACTTTCCCACGTTCTTTGCAACGTTGAAGGACAAAACTCACTTGTAACTGCTTTTTGACGTGTATGAAGGCTCACTGTTGTTAGACTTCGAATGCATCTTTCTAGAACTTTCCTTCGAACTCTAATGACCAACTTCTAGCCTTAGTGCTTCGAACTATAAGTCACTGTTTTGAGATGGAGAACTCATTTGGCTTCGAGCTCAAGATCAGTGTGTTTCTAGCCTTAGGTCGAATGCCAATGTCTTCTCCTGAACTTAGCATGATTTTCTTATTTTATATCAACAGGTTGAAATAAGAAAAGAAATTATGAATTTGTTTACATACAATTAATTTTATCAATAAACAAGAGTGTTATCTGACAACTTTATTATAACTTGTAATTTTTCCCTTTTATAAGATCGTTTTATTCCCACCTACGAACGTGGAAATAAGATCTTTAATTTTTATTCACAAAATTACATTCTTAGTAACCCTTTATCTCTTACAAGCATTTTTTGTATATCACTTATATCAAACATAGTAAACTTTTTTATTCCTTATTCACTTGAATTTTCAGTATTGTCAAAATATTTTGAATACCAAACACCATCTAAATACAAATTAAAACAATAATATATAATATGATTTTGATAACATTAGTCAAGGATCAAGGATAAGAATATAAAGAATGTAAAGTTTTTATTAAAAAAATATATTGTTCATTTATATTTTTTATCTAATTAATATTTTTTTAATAAAACTTTCTATTTATTTTATCATCAACTCTTGAGGCTAATGTTATCAAAAGCATATATAATACTAGTGCCCAACCCGTGCGATGCACGGATTTATTATTCAATGAGATTATTAACTTTGTATTTTAATAATATATTTAAACTGTTTAATATATGAAAGTTAATGATAAGATAGATTAATTTTAAGTATTTCATTTGATACTTGTTAGTCAATTAAAAATATAACTAACTAAAAAATAAAATAGATTGGAAACATGAAATAGTCTAATTCCATAATTACAATGAACACTATCAGGAATATTGTTTCATTTAAATTTTTTAAACATTTCCTTGTAGACTATACTTTTGTAACATTATAACAATTAAAGTTGTCATCACATATAATAATCCTAAATCCTTGTCGAAACATAACCCTAGATACAACAACGTATAATTGATCATGCGAGAAAATAGGCCTTGGTAAATATACTTCAACATGAGACAATGTTTGGCCTTGACTTTTATAGTTTTATTTATGGTCATAGCAAAGCAAAGACACAATAGAAATTGTCTTTGTTGAAACTTTAATGAGTCAGATTATCATATGGTATTAAATTCATTTGAGCAATGAAAACATTTGTTCCTAAATGTGTTCATGTAATAGCAGTTACTCCAATCACATTAGAACCTAACTTGATCAACTATTAATCTTATTCCATTACAAACCTGTAGCCATACTAACCAAATGCTTTGATTAGTAAAGAATGATATGAGAAATTTCAATTACAAATGTCAATTATTTAATTTGTTACACATCAATCCAATAAACTTTGATCAAACTTGATTTTATCTCACGTATAACTTATTTTTATCTCTTTTCTTAAAACACCTTTTTTTTATCTCTTAAATGCCCTCTTAACAATGTTTTTTTAATATATATTTAAATAATCAATCATATCTCCATATGATTAAAATATGATTTTAATTATTTAAGTAATAATACAATTTCATATATAAATGTTTTTAATGTTTTTATATAGTAGTTTTTTCACGAAAAAATAATATGGTCAGAAATACATTTACAAAGTATCTTGTCATTATTAATTTAAATTCACATATATAAGCATTTTTATACTTTAATACATATTAAATATTTATACTCTCTTAACTATATTTTTTTTCGAATATATACGTAAATAATTAAATCATATCTCCATATGATTAAAATATGATTTTAATTATTTAATTAATAATATAATTTCATATATAAATATTTTCAATGTTTTTATACAATATTTCTTTCACAAAAAAATAATATGGTAAGAAAAAATATTTAAAAGTATCTTGTCATTATTAATTTAAATTTATATATATAAGCATTTTTATACTTTAATAGATATTAAATATTTATACTCTCTTAACTATATTTTTTTCTAAATATATACGTAAATAATAAAATCATATCTCCATATGATTAAAATATGATTTAATTATTTAAGTAATAATACAATTTCATATATAAACATTTTTAATGTTTTTATATAGTATTTCTTTCACAAAAAAATAATATGGTCAGAAAAAATATTTACAAAGTATCTTGTCATTATTAATTTAAATTCATATATATAAGCATTTTTATACTTTAATAGATATTAAATATTTATATAACAAATTTATAGAATTAATTATCTTATATAATTTGCTACTACAAATACCAAACATTGTATAATTATACTTTAACAATAAAGACACAAAAAATACACACTTAAAAATATTTTACAATCTAACTTCAAAGGATGTCATTAAATATAGAGACTCAGAATCACATAGCAGGCAATCAAGTTAGACACACAATATTTTATTTATGATTTTTTCATATAAAAACTAGTGAAACAATTTTACAAAAGCCAAACAAAAATTTAATGCAAAAAATAGCCTTTCAATAGTCCAGAAGTTGTGCACAAATGACATTTTGACTAAGGCACATCAACCACCTTATATAGAGCAAATGATACAATTGCTACTATATTCAATTCAAAATTACATTCTAGAGATAAAATAAGCACCACAAATAGGATTTTAAGGACTAAGTTAATATTTGGTTGATTAATGTATTATATGGATAACAGAGTTGGACAAAACAGTTTCTTAACCAATTAAGTCGACTCTGACTTTAAATAAAAAATGAACTTTATAAATATTAAAGTTATTACATTATAACTTTATAACTATTAAATACTGATATTCATTATATACATATTGAACTTAATAAATTAATAATAACAATCCCTTTAAATTCAATTGAAACAGACCAATCATACAATTAAAAAAAAATACTTATAAAAGGATTAGCAAGACCACATATTAGGTAAGAAACTTAAACACAAAATATTTTATCTAGGAGTTTTACATTTAACAACGGGTGAAACAATTTTACAAAAGCCAAACAAAAATTTCCTACAAAAAATAGTTTTTCATTCACCGTCTAGAAGTTGTGCACAAATGACATTTTCACTAAGTAGTGTTAGCAATCACTTCATGGAGCCCAAAACGATTCAAAAGTTTTAGTGGAAAAGCCCAATAAAAATCATCAAATGGCCCATCAGGTGCCTTAACAACAACAAAAAAGACAAAAAAATATGAATGAATAGTAACTTTTCTACTTCACAAATATATAATAGTATAGATACTTAAAACTATATTTAAGGTAATACGATTTGAATCTAAAGCTTCATGCTAGAATCTAGGAGTAACTCTGGCAAAGTTACTCCGTTTAATATATAACTTCTTATAAACATTGAATTTCATCAATCTAATCGTTGACTAATTTGATATTAATGTGATGATTATGCACCCTAAATCTTAGATTAGTTGGACATTCATAGATATGAAATTTTAGAATAAACATTTACTTATATTTTAAAAAGTATATTGTACGTTCAATTGGAGTGATTTGGTTGAAACATCAAATGATTTTAAAATGTTATGAAATTTTGTAGGCTTGATTTATTTAATGAAAACTGTTAATATGACGGTTGGATTGATGAAATTCAATGTTTATAAGAAGTTATTAAGCGGAATAACTTTATCCACAATTTCTCCTGGAGTAAGTTGATCCCTCCCCACACACATATATATATATATATATATATATATATATATATATTCCATCCTTATATATTACATTTTATTTTTCATTTCTTCAAAACGAGTAATTCACTTTAAAAAGAAAAATAAGACATTTTTACTATTGATTAGAAAATAAATTATTAATATTCTATGTACATATATGCATAATAAATCGTGGACATGTTAAAATATCAACAAGAATTTTCTCATTTATGATGAAGTTTCTTATTTTTTTTATATAAAGTGAGAGTTAATTTTAGAGGAGTCAAAATTTTAAATTTAAACTTTTATTCTTGAAACTGGGATAATTTTAATATGTGCTCCCATTAGGGTGGGAATAGGCTAGTCGACCTGTCAGGGGGCTTGTGGTCTGGCCTGTTTATGGTCGGGTCTGACTCATTTATTAAAAAAGTCATAATAAGGCTTTTTAAAAAGCATGTTTTGAGTGTATTTGGTAAGCCATTTCACCTAACTAAAAGCTGAAATTAGTAATTGAAACCATTTCAGTTGTGTTTGGTAATGTAGCTTTTTTGGGTAGCTACTAGCTTTTCTTGAAAAGTTACTTGAGATAACTTTTTAAAAAAAAAAAACTCTAATTTTCAGCTACTAGCTGAAAATTAATTACAAATTTATCCCTCAACCACCTCTGCTTATCATTATTTAATAATTAATCATGTTCTTGTATGTCATTTTATCAATTTCAGCTAGTTTTACCAAGTACACCTTCAATCAAATCAACTAGTTTTTCATCTTTCATTTAGCTTTTGAGCTTTCAACTAGCTTTTCAGCTAGTTTTACCAAACACACTCTTAGTTAAATAGGTCCGACTTCATGCATGAAAAAGCCTGTTAGGCTTGACAGCCCGACCTATTTAATATAATAATATATAATATATTAAATTAATTATACAAATAACTATAAATATATTAAAAAAACTAGAATATATTAAATTAATTATATAAAAAAAGCCTACTTAAAGGTCTGCTGGCCTGCATTATAGGCATGTTCGCCTGTTTATAGGTCTTGTTATAAAACAGGTTTCTAAACATGCTTACAGTTACAGGTCAGGCCAGGCTTTTACGCGGGTCAAGCCAAACCCTTAAAAAAAGGTCCATAACAGATAACATATACTTAGGCTTAAGAATTAGGAACTAGACCATACTCAGGTCTACCAAAGTCTGACCTGACCTGTTTCCACCCCTACCTCCCATGTTTATGAAGCCACATGATACTACGATATTCATGAAGTCAAGTGTCTCTGTCATATTAAATCAAATATCTCAATATTAGTTTTTTCTTTAATTAGTTATTCAAATCAAAGAATTTTTTACATTTCCTAATTTCTATAATCGATATTTAATTTTTTAATTAACATTAATTTTCTTAATTATTTTTTAATATTATTAAAATAACTTTTGATATTTAAACTAATCTTTTTTAAAATATTTTTAATTTACTTTTTTAACTTTTTATAAAAATATTCATGGAATACAAAATACATGCTTATAAATATATAAATATGTGAAATGATATACTGATCTAGAATATTAGAAAAATTTATCAATTTTTATGAATAAAAATTTTGGTTTGTGATAGGATATAAAAGTAAGTGTATATATATCTTCCTATAGAATAGATGTGTGGACTCAGAAAAGATCTTTTGGTCTGTGGTGTATGGGAATGGATCTTCTCCGATCATATATAGACACATATATATAAAGTTATTTTATATGTAAAGATTTTTTTTATATTTTTATTTTGTAAATATAGAGATAGATATAAAAATTTTACATGATAATTAGTTAGATATTTAATATGTGAAAATCCATTCCCCATAATACATAAATATATGGTTGGAAGATAGGAATAAATCAAGAAAAGTGGATAGCGTTTCAATTCTTCTGTGGTCCTAAGAATAATCGATGATTATATTTCGGTTATTAATTATATATGTAGATGCGTGATATATAGCTAGTATGACAATTGACAAGTAAACGAATCAACTAAGTATTCTAACAAGTAATTGAGTGGGGGACATTTAAGGTAAATACATTGATTTGAGAAAACGATGGCATCGTGTCCATCACTTTCTTTTCACACACACAGTCACACATCCTTAATAAAGATATTCTATTGGATAATTTTAAAATGAACCCTTTAAGTCTACCGTAGATCATATAAAAAGCAAATTTAAATTATATAGTAAAATATAATATTTATTTTTTTAATATTAAATTTATACTATATATTTTTAGTAAAGGTTTACTGCATACCCAACAATATATATGAGCCCAATACCCCTGTTTGATTAGGATGAGTTTGTTTTAATGTATAAGAACATATTCCCATAATGATGTTTTTGGGAATCCTTGCATATTATATTATCCGGAATTTTATTTCCGCGTAAAATTTATATATATGTCTGACATGTATTAATATTTCTGGGAATATGTTTTAAAATGATTTACTTTAAAAATTAAAAAAATAAAAAATATTATAAAATGAAGTGGAAGTGAAAAGTTATTTTAAAATTAACTTCCATTTCATGGGAATATAAAATTCTCACTCCCTTACCATGGAAATAATAATAGGTAAAACATAGG
Organism: Sesbania bispinosa; assembly: GCA_026901365.1. Taxonomy (NCBI): domain Eukaryota; kingdom Viridiplantae; phylum Streptophyta; class Magnoliopsida; order Fabales; family Fabaceae; genus Sesbania; species Sesbania bispinosa. Next base: position 22,112 of record QLOH01000911.1, on the reverse strand, counting down.
TAAAATACATTCCGAAAATCAATAATATCGAAACATACTTTTCTAAAACTTGATTCAAATATAAAAAAATCATATTCTCAAGCTTACTTTTTCGGGAATAATTTTAGATACCTTGAAACAAACCGAAAAATACATATCTTTAATGACTTGCAACTTCTATCAAACACATATGGCCGTATTCTCTTAGCTTTAATCTAGGGAGTGTTTGTATGAAAGGTTTGTAGGAAATAGTAGGATTTTTTAAAAAAAAAAAATTATAACCTCTGCTTTAGTAATTTTTTAAAATAAAATAGTAAAGTAACATAAATTTAAAATTAATATCCTATACATACAACATTAATTTAACCTAGGAGAACCTAGTCTTCTTACAACTTTCTATATTAAATTAAGTGATCAACTTAAAATTATTTTTTTAATTAATTATTTAATTAATTTTTTAATTACCATTTAAATTTAGAGTAAACCCTCAAAATGGTCCCTAAAAGATTGGTCATCGGTTAATTTGATCCCTGAAAGAAGGAAAATTGTAAAAAGGTCCCTGACAGTTAGTAACGTCAAGCAGTTTGGTCCTTCCGTTAACCCATGTCTGTTAAAGTTAACAGAGTTGATGATGTGGCACTGTTTGTGCATATTCAGCATTAAAAGACTCAAACTCTTCATTTTGGTCCTGCACAGTCAGACAAAAAGATTAGAAACCCATCAAATAGGTCCATTTCCCTCTCTCGTTCTATAAGGAAGGATAACGTTCGGAAAAAAAATCCAGACCCTCCTTCATCAAGCATCGTCTCTGCCTCACCATTTTTTGCTTCATACTCTTTAGTGCAAAAACAGTAGGGTTCAGTGGCGCTTTCGTGGAAGGAGTATGGGTGGTGATTCTAAAACTCCTCAATCTAGAGTGGAGAAGAGAAGCTTCAATGGGGGTTCGAGTATGTCCTCTGTATCAATGGCTAACGGTGTTAGGTTGTGCCATTGCGGAAGGAAGGCTACTATTAGGACCTCAAAAACACAGAGAAATCCAAGGAGGGCATTTTATACATGTCCTCTACCAAAGGTAATGAAACCTGTATTTTGGGTCTTGGATTTTGTAATGACATTTGTATTTTAGGGTTGCTGACAGTAGGTTTTGAAATTTTTGTTTACAGGATGATTTTTTAAATTGCAACTACTTTTGTTGGATTGAAGATGTGCTTGAGGATTTTGCAAAATGTGAATCAGACATTGATGCTTGGATGAAGAATCATTTAACTGTGAAGATTAGGGGGTCATGGACTGAAGTTAGAAATGTTAGGAACATTGTAATTGTAATTGGGTGTTTGATGGTTCTAATTGTTTTGATGCAGTTAATTATTTTGTTTCACTAAGTAGTTTAGGTTAAGGTCAGTTATGTACAATGAAGTTGTGGTGCACTAAGCATTGTTGACCCTCTTTATTTATGTACAAGGAAGCTCTTATGTAATGAATTGTGATGCTATTTTTGTTGTTCTCCATCTAGTAAAGAGTGTAAATTGTGAAATAGCTATAATTGAATGCACCAAATTATAAGAAGCTTATATTCTTGAAGCTAAAGGTACCAAAATCTAAACAATGATTAACAAACCACACTGCCCAACTAGAATAACTCATTGTCTAAGCAACAGAAAAGCACAATGGCAGTGAAACAAAAAAACATTGTCTAAGTAATAGTAAACTAAAATGCCTAACAAAGAAGGCACACTAAGTGCTAACAATCCAAAGAAATTAAGAAGCTTGAACTTTCTAGCAGTGCTTTATATATCATCATTTAGGTAGCCCTGTTGATGGTCCTCTTGTTGCTGAATCACCTGTTGGGGTGGTCCTCTTGGTCTAGGCCCTGCTGGTGATGGACCTCTTGGTGTAGGGATGAATTGCATAAATCTTGCTATGGTGCCTTGACTCGCTACTTGGATTGTCTCATTTGATGGTTGCAGCTTGTTGAAATCCTGGCAAGCGTACCAAAACCCCAGCAGTATAATAGTAAGTAAGAGTATTGTATCCACAGGGAACAGTTTAATTTATAAAGATTAGTGGTAACTGTTAGGAATATGCACTAGAGACTTATATATTTATGAAAATATCCGTCACTTGTATCATGTTATTTTATAAAGGCAACTTATTCTTTTAGAATATAATTAATGTCTTTAGAATAGTAAGCTCAAATTTCATAAGAAATCAAGTAGATGACTTGATCATGAGATCTTATGAAGAACTATTCTTAAATAGTCCCTAGTCAAGTATCATCTTAGGACAAAGATGCATTTAGACTAGTATGTGAGTTCATTGATGATCACATCTCACAGATCATGGATATGAGATATCATGTGCTCACATAGGTACACATTAAGAGTAATGGTGTACTGGACAGACCCACCTTAAGAATGTTGCATGGATTGTTACATAAGTGTCATGAAGGTTTCTTAAATTGATAAATGTTATATGAAGTCCTTCGACCTGAAATCACTACGATTCCTACATAAGGAATTATATGTTTTAATTATCATCAAACGTTACCTGTAACGGGGGTAATCATAAAGTTGGTTTTTGGACATATAATAAATTATATGGTGGAATGTGAGTGCCCTAGATGGGATTTGTCCCTCCTATGTAACAGGAGTTATATCTGTAGGCCTCTTGATAAAGTGAGATTGCAAAATGCATGACCATGCTCAGGAGGATAAACATGAGATGTTTATTTTCTGTACAGTCTACTTGGGGATCAAGAAAATATAAATTGAACTATACAAGGTTGACACAATACATGCCCTTGTGTTCAATTAGATATTTGGACAAAGGGACAGATCATATAAATTATTATCATAAAATAGGATTTATCAAAGTTATTGATAATCTCAATAGTTGGATAATGATGTGTTGCTAGATACCGCTCACTATTTATGATATTAAAAATAAAAGGGTTTTATTTTAATATTATAACCAAATATTAAAAGCCTATTGGGTCACACGCATACAACAAGCCACTAGGAAAGGATAATAATTCTAATTTAATTTAATTAGAATTATAACATGATGGGCCAGGCCCATAAGTGTGAGGGTTAAGTGAGTGAGGGGGTAAAACCTTAGCCACCACTCTATAAATAGAGCATAAGATGCACTACCCCAGAGACACATGAGCAATCGCTTCTTACTTTCTAAGGCTACTAGCAGAGCTGAGGAGGGTTTCCTAGTTCGGCTGTTGGCGTGGATACCAATAGAGACGTGGCTACACTTGCCTCGTTTATAATCCTAATAAGGTACGACCTTTCGTTTCAATACCTTTTATGCCTTGATTCGTGTTTTCGCAAAAACGATTATAACAAGGAAGGGAATCCATTTATTTCCGCTGCACCCTGACCACATGCTTGATTCCCTTCAATTGGTATCAAAGCCTTGGTTTGCGATACACGTTTTAGGCTTTTAATCTTGTGAAGATTATGATTTTTTTTTTATTTTTTTGCTGAAAATTGTAGCGCTGATTTCTGGGCTGCAACCTGCGCTGCAGGCTAGGCTGCAGCGCAGACTGAAGCGCAGTTTACGTATTTTGATTCTGATACTTGCGCTTCACCTACGCTGTAGCGCAGGTGAAGCGCAGGTAAAGCGCAAGTGAAGCGCAACTTTCAGAATCAATTTATTTTGTTCCCTTTATTGATTGTTTTATGTGCGATGTATATATATATGTTTATATGTTCTAATGTTGGAGGGTCCCATGGAACATGAAAGAGTTCATGTCTTGGGCATCAAAGGGTTCAATTGTTGAAACCTTGTCTCGACTCAAATATTGGCTGCGATAAACATGCCACTTATCAATTTGCTGACAAGAGCGTATTCAAATGATATGAGGGACTTACTCGTTTATCGGTTCGTGAAGTATTCGTTTGATACGAGACACTTATTGATGATTGGTTGTGTGTTTATCAAATCCAATTTTTGTTTTGAGACATTGCGTAATGTTTTATTTTGTATGCGCGTAATCACACCTTGCTTAATATATACATCTCATTATATCACTCATTTTACAATCAATGGATGCTTAGTTTGCATGACGGTTGGTTATGGCCTTAGTTGTTTTAATTTAAATACGACCTGCGTGTCGTGCCTTACCTCTAAACATTCCTCTTGTAATTCCTTTCTCATCTATATCCCCTTGTATGTTAAACGAGGTTTCTTCTTGTTATGTAATGTAACCGGAAAAAGCATGGAGTCAAAGGAGCATGTAGAGACATGTGGATGGAGACTTCAAGATTATATGTGATGCAATTTTGTATTGGAATTTTAGGAGGCCATAACCATATCATGTGTTTTGTATGAGATGCGTGCTTGTATGTTTGTTAAATGGTTTAACAAAGGAATAAAATTAAAGCGATCAAATCCCTCGAAGGGAATGTCAAGTTATGTTTTTCATTCCAATGAATAACACTCGTCAAGGCTAGAATGGATTAAGTGTGGGTCTGCTAAAGCAGGATAAGTTTATCTATTTTAATGAGGGGCGATTATGTTTTTGTTAAATGGTTTAACAAAGGAATGGAAAAGTGATCAAATCCCTCAATGCTTATTATGCCTTCCAATGAATGACACTCGTCAAGGCTAGAATCGATGAAGAGTGGGTCTGCTAAAGCAGGGTACCTTTATCTATTTTAGTGAGGCGTGATAGGATAAAAGTAATATCCGATTTTCAACCATTGGGTTATGATTGGGTATATTCAATAAGATTGAAAAACCTAGAGGCACTAATATTAAGTCATGTTTTGCCTTCCAATGTATGGCACTCGTCAAGGCTAGAATCGATTAAATGTGGGTTTGCTAAAGCAGGGTGCATTTGTCTACTTTAGTGAGGCGCGATGGGATAAAAGTAATATCCAACTGTCATCCGTTGGGTTTTGACTTAACTAGGTATATTCAATAGGATTGAAAAACCTAGAGGCACTGAGTTAGGCATTGATTCATAAGATGAATTAGAATAAGAGTTATTCACCTAACTATCCAAGAGTTGTATGAGATACAATTGGAAGTGTGTTCCTACCTAAATAACCTTTTCTTAAGCGATCAGCTAAAGCTGACTTAAAATTAGGTGAAATATGGATCTTGGCCCACTAGAAAATCTAGTGATGGGATTTTTTGATTCTTTATATTGAGGGTACTTGTTTTGAATCAAAAATAGTGGGAGACATATTTATTTAAAGACCTTATTAAATATGTTTGTTATATGATACTTACGTGCATAGCAACGAGCACAACAAGTAACTTTTATTGTGATCTGTCCTTGAGAAGGACAAGCTATCTGGAATTAACTTTCAAGACTGGTATAAGACCTAAGGATTATCCTTAGGAAAGGCTGTATGTCCTGGAAGGGCCTATTCCTAAAACACCCATTACAAAATACTTCGAAAACTGACAAGGATGCTTTTAGAAAGCATCTGGATGTTGTTCTCGATGTAGCTTGCCTTATGCTTACTACCACGAATGCTGAAAACAGCATGAGAACATGCAGACATACAATATGATTGTACACTTAAAGAGACTTTATCAATGACAAGCTAGGCTTGAACGATTTAAAATCTCAAAAACACTTTATCAATGTAGACTGGCAGAGGGAACCCCTGTTGGTGCTCATGTACTCAAAGCAATTGGGTACATTGAAAACCCAGAAAGGCTTGGATTCCCATTAGGGCAAGAGTTGGCCACTGATCTTGTCCTGCAATCGTTGCTGGACAGCTATAGTCAATTCATCATGAACTATAACATGAATGAATTTGACAAATCGCTGCTAGAATTGCTAAGCATGTTAAGAACAACTGAGAAAAACATTAATAAAGGTAAAGGGAAGGCCATATTGATGGTCCAACCGTGAAAAGGCATGGTCAAGAAAGAAATTCTTGAAACCTATGGGCGGGATAGCTAAGGAAGGAAAATGTTTCCACTGCGGCCAATCAGGACATTGGAAACTGTGTAAAGTATCTGGAGGAGATCAAGAAGAAGGGAAGTGAGACTTCCACTTCAGGAATATATATGTTATAGAAGTCAATTTACCTATTTCTGCATCTTAGGCATTGGACACCGGATGTGAATCTCACATTAGTGTGAATGTGAAGGATCTAAATGAAGTAGGTCATTGGCTAAAGGAGAAGTTGACCTACGTGTGAAAATGGAGCAAGAGTTGATGCCTTAGCCGAAGGAACCTATTATTTAACTTTGCCAACTGGACTAGTTATTGAATTAAATAATTGTTATTTTATGCCTACGATTAGTGGGAATTTTAAATTCCATTTCTTGTTTAGAAAAGAGTGTTTTTATAAAGAATAATTCAATTTATTTGAATGATATGGTTGTGCAAAGTTGAACAATATTTTCTTGACATGGAAGTGCCTATCTATAACATAAGTTCTAAGAGGGTCAAAACAAATGATTTGAACCTAACTTATCTTTGGCATTGTCACATGGGCTACATATATGAGAAACGCATATCCAAACTCCATCAAGATGGCTATTTGGAATCTTTTGATTTTGAATCAATTGAGACATGTGAATCTTGTCTATTAGGGAAGATGACAAAAAACCCATTCACTGGAAAGGGTGAAAGGGTCGGTGATCTTCTTGGTCTCATACATAGTGATGTATGTGGGTCCATGGGCACAATGGCTAGATGAGGTTTTTAATACTTCATCACTTTTACTGATGATTTCAGTACATATGGATTTGTCTATCTGATGGAACACAAATCTGAATCCATTGAAGAGTTCAAGAGATTTAAGAATGAAGTATAAAACCAACTTTGCAAGACTATCAAAACATTTCAATGAGATCGAGGTGGAGAATACTCAAGCCAACAATTTGATGACTATCTAAGAGAGTGTGGGATAACATCTCAACTCACTCCTCCTGGAAAACCTCAATTGAATAGAGTTTCTGAAAGGAGAAATCGAACTCTATCAGATATGGTTCGATCTATGATGAGTCATACTGATCTCCCCGACTCCTTTTGGGGTCATGAATTGTTAACAGTAGCCTTCACACTAAATCGTGTTCCATCTAAGGCTATCATAAAGACACCATATGAGATATGGACTGGGAAATGACCTAGTATGTCTTTTATGAAGATTTGGAATTGTGAAGCTTATGAGAAACTCCAAGTTTCAGACAAGCTAGGACCTTGATTGAACCACCTGAAGGGATAAAACCCATAGGGTGCAAGTGGGTTTTTCAAAAAGAAAACTGACATGGATGGTAATGTAAGTACCTTTAAAGCACGGTTGGTGGCTAAGGGTTTCATGCAAATTCATAGTATAGACTATGATGAAACCTTTTCCCCAGTTGCCATGCTTAAGTCTATTCGGATCTTGCTTGCTATTGCAACTTACCATGATTATGAAATCTGGCAAGTGGATGTCAAGACAGCTTTCCTAAATGGAAGCCTTCTTGAAGATGTGTATGTAATACAACCTGAAGGTTTTGTTATACCTAAAGGTATATAAGTTGCAACGATCCATTTATGGATTAAAGCAAGCCTCTAGAAGCTGGAATCTTCATTTTGATGAAGCTGTAAACAGTTTGGTTTCATTGAAAATGAAGACAAACCTTGTGTCTGCAAAATGGTTAGTGACAACATTTGTGATTTTTCTGGTTTTGTATGTAGATGACATACTCCTCATAGGAAATGACATTCCTACCCTTCAGTCTGTAAAGACTTGGTTAGGAAATTGTTTTTCTATGAAAGATTTGGGCAAAGCGACCTATGTGTTAGGTATCAGGATCTATAGAGATAGATCTCGAAGATTACTTGGCCTAAGTCAAAGTACATACATAGAAAAAGTGTTAAAACGGTTTAACATGCAAGATTCTAAGAAGGAATTTTTGCCTATGTCACATGGTATACGCCTATCTAAGGCTCAATCTCCTTCTAGTAAAGAAGAGAGAGATCACATGAGTAATATTCCTTATGCATCTGCTATAGGGTCTATCATGTTTGCCATATTATGTACTCGACCAGACATATCATATGCTTTAAGCATGACTAGCAGATACCAGTCTGATCTTGGTGAAGGTCACTAGACAACAGTCAAGAACATCCTTAAGTACTTGAGAAGAGCTGAGGATTTATTCTTGATATATGGAGGTGAGGAAGAGCTACTTGTAAAGGTTTACACTGATGCTAGCTTCCAAACCGACAAAGATGATTTAAGATCGCAATCAGATTATGTGTTTTGTTTGAATGGTGGCGCTGTGAGCTGGAAAGGTTCCAAGCAGGAAACAGTCGCTGATTCTACCACACTAACAAAAGCCCTTGTGCAGCAGAAGCATGAAGGGCACACTAGATCATTAGGCATAATAGTTATGTCTGAATGTCTCAAGTGCAAGTGGGAGATTGTTAGGAATATGCACTAGAGACTTATATATTTATGAAAGTATCCATCACTTGTATCATGTTATTTTATAAAGGCAACTTATTCTTTTAGAATATAATTAATGTCCTTAGAATAGTAAGCTCAAATTTCATAAGAAATCAAGTAGATGACTTGATCGTGAGATCTTATGAAGAACTATTCTTAAATAGTCCCTAGTCAAGTATCATCTTAGGACAAAGATGCATATAGACTAGTATGTGAGTTCATTGATGATCACATCTCACAGATCATGGATATGAGATATCATGTGCTCACATAGGTACACATTAAGAGTAATGGTGTACTGGACAGACCCGCCTTAAGAACGTTGCATGGATTGTTACATAAGTGTCATGAAGGTTTCTTAAATTGATAAATGTTATATGAAGTCCTTCGACCTGAAATCACTACGATTCCTACATAAGGAATTATATGTTTTAATTATCATCAAACGTTACTTGTAACAGGGTAATCATAAAGTTGGTTTTTGGGCATATAATAAATTATGTGGTGGAATGTGAGTGCCCTAGATGGGATTTGTCTCTCCTATGTAACAGGAGTTATATCTGTAGGCCTCTTGATAAAGTGAGACTGCAAAATGCATGGCTATGCTCAGGAGGATAAACATGAGATGTTTATTTTCTGTACAGTCTACTTGGGGATCAAGAAAATATAAATTGAACTATACAAGGTTGACACAATCCATGCCCTTGTGTTCTATTAGATATTTGGACAAAGGGACAGATCATATAAATTATTATCATAAAATAGGATTTATCAAAGTTATTGATAATCTCAATAGTTGGATAGTGATGTGTTGCTAGATACCGTTCACTATTTATGATATTAAAAATAAAAGGGTTTTATTTTAATATTATAACCAAATATTAAAAGCCTATTGGGTCACACGCATACAACAAGCCACTAGGAAAGGATAATAATTCTAATTTAATTTAATTATAATTATAACATGATGGGTCAGTCCCATAAGTGTGAGGGTTAAGTGAGTGAGGGGGTAAAACCCTAGCCACCACTCTATAAATAGAGCATAAGATGCACTACCCCAGAGACACATGAGCAATCGCTTCTTACTTTCTAAGGCTACTAGCAGAGCTGAGGAGGGTTTCCTAGTTCGGCTGTTGGCGTGGATACCAATAGAGACGTGGCTACACTTGCCTCGTTTATAATCCTAATAAGGTACGACCTTTCGTTTCAATACCTTTTATGCCTTGATTCGTGTTTTCGCAAAACGATTATAACAAGGGAGGGAATCCATTTATTTCCGCTGCACCCTGACCACATGCTTGATTCCCTTCAGTCACAACTATCAAGTAAGAGCGTATAATTGTCGGTTGTAGAGAATTGCGATAATAAAATAAAATTGAACTTAAGTGAGATAGGTAGAGATAGTTACTTGGACTAAGATTGAACTTCGTATCATCGCACCTCTTTCGTATGTGAACCCCAATAATATTTATGAATTTATTATTATGATACCTTAGCCAAACTATGTTATTCCGCTTAGGTTCCCCGGATCGCGAAATACTCAGAAATAATTCATGCGGGTTCTCCCAGACGACAAATTACCCCGGCTTTAAAGATCTACTTTTCCGTTTATTAAAACTATCAATTCGCCCTATAGCCCTATTCCTATAGCGACTACTATGAGTAAGCACGCATGGCGGAGGCTATTGATTTTATAAAACCATTTTCCAATGCGCCCCATAAAACCAACCTATAACTCCGGCACACAGGCGGAAGCTAAGCATTAAGCACAGAATAAAAATACCGATATCATAAAGACAGGGATTCATAGATATTAAAGAGAATTCACATATAATTGGGGATTGAATCAACTACGTTCAATCCTATCGGAGAGTTTAGCTACGCATGGTAGCCATTACAAACCAACGGACAAACTGTCACACTTTTCTCCAGTCCTAGCTCTGCTCTGCCGTCTCTCCCTAAAGCTACTTTGATCTTTGCAAAAGATTCTATTTACAGAGGTTGGAAAGCCATCTGAAATCTGGAAGGAATCTAATTTGAAATCCTTTGAAAACTGGTCTGTATTCCTGCGCTTCATCCTGCGCTCAGCGCATTTGAAGCGCAGGTTCCATAATGCATCTGACCACTTTGTCTTCAATCGGGCTTTAGGCTCTGAATGTGATGTTAGCTTGACTTTTCTTCTCTTTGTCCTATTATGGTCAGTGTGTTCGCATGCCTTTCATTTGTGATGTCTGGAAGGTTTAACACTTGCACCATGCCTTTCTTGACCTTCCTGCTGTCTGGATATGGCAAGGTCTTTGGTCTTGGTACCACTTCCCCTCCTTTCTCGGGCTTTGACTCACTATCTCCCTGTTCACTCTTTTTCTCATTTTCTTGATCTTTTTCATCATGTACACTCTCATATGTTTTGTTCTCTTCCTCCCATTCACAGTCAATCTCTTCTTTAAGCACAGTTTTTTTTGTTCCATCCTCTTCTTTTTCTTCTTCTACTTCTGCTTTACCTTCTTCTTCTTCCTTTTCTTCTTCAGCTTCTTCTGATTCCCTTTCTTCAGCTTCTCTTTCTTTTGTTTCTTCAGTCTCCTCTTCTTCAGGTTCCTCTTCTTCATCAACCAGATTGTCATTGATTTCTTCCTTTATTCGTTGAACAATGTCGTCACACAGTTCTTCGGGGTTAGGTTGAGCCTTTGCTGAGATCCGTTCTGACTGAGATTTAACTAAATTTTCTACTATTTGTGCCAGTATGAGATCAATAGTTATTCCTGCTTCTTTGCTATCTTTCTGAAATTTCACAAAGTATTGTACTTCTTCTTCAAAAAGAGCATCAAATCTTGATTCTTCATGTTGAGATGAAGAGTAACTTTGCTGCTATTGGAAAGAAGGTTGCCTGTAGAATGAAACATCATCTCGGTGCCACCCAAAGTCCTGATTCTGGCTATTTCTCCATCCTTGTAAGTTGTTTGCAAAGTTGTTGCTGTTGGAGAAGTTGTCTGGTCTTCCTTGATTGCCCATGTAATTAACTTGCTCTTCTTGAAATGCATGGATAAGAGCAGTAACCATTGGGATGGTCACCTCCACAAAAATCGCAAATTAATTGTGGTGACTGGCCAGGATAAGAGTGCATTGGCTGCAATTGTTGAGGAAGGTTAGCTAGCTTCTTGTTGAGTGCTTCTAATTTTTGGCGAAGCATCCTTTTCAGAACAAGATTCTGAGCCAAGATCTCTTCTGTAGAAGTTTGCCTGTGAGGCGAGACAGCATCTTGTTTCCACCTAAAATTCTGATTCTGGTAACTTCCCCAGTCCTGTGAAAAATTGTCAGAATAATTATTGTAAGTAGAGAAGTTACCATGAACCGGTATGTTGGAGAAGTATTCTGTTTCTTGCTGCCTAACATAATCTCCAAGGGTTCTTTTTGGTGGATTTTGATAACCTCCAAGCATTCTTCTTGGTGGATTTTGTCATTCAATAGTCATTATTCAACATTTACTTCACTAGGGGTGGTTGGACAGAGAGTGTTGAGATTGTCTCCTTGTGCTTATCCTTGCCCCTTTTTTCTGTTTCTACTTTTGTTCCTTCTAGATGTCCCTTCTGATCAAATATCAATTGATATTGAGACGCCTGTCCTTAAGAGCAATAATCAAGAAACTCAAACAAATGTTAGCTCGGAAGAGAGGAACAAAATAACAAAAAATATATTTTTTTTTATAAAAAATAATATTTTTTTTAAAATAATATTGTTTTATGAAAAAATAATAATAAATTTTTTATCCTAAATAATTAAAAAAAATAATATTCCTAAAAATATTCCTAAAAGAAATAAAATATATATAACTTGATAGGATAGACCTCCCAAGTCTTTACAAATTGATACATCGTTCCCCAACAACAGCGCCAAAAATACTTGTTGAAATTCTGGCAAGCGTACCAAAACCCCAACAGTATAATAGTAAGTAAGAGTATCATATCCATAGGGAATGGTTCAATTTATAAAGATTAGTGGTCACAACGATCAAGTAAAAGCGTAAAATTGTCGGTTGTAGAGAATTGCGATAATAAAATAATTGAACTTAAGTGAGATAGGTAGAGATAGTTACTTGGACTAGGATTGGACTTCGTATCATCGCACCCCTTTCGTATGTGAACCCCAATAATATTTATGAATTTATTATTCTGATACTTTAGCCAAACTATGTTATTCCGTGTAGGTTTCCCGGATCGTGAAATACTCACAAATAATTCATGCGGGTTCTCCCAGGCGACAAATTACCCCAACTTTAAAGATCTACTATTCCGTTTGTTAAAACTATCAATTCGCCCTATAGCCTTATTCCTATAGCGACTACTATGAATATTTTTACAAATCAGAGTTCAAGTTTCCTATTCCTAGGCTCCCCCAAACTCGCTATTGATTTTATAAAATCATTTTCCAATGCGCCCCATAAAACCAATCTATAACTCCGACACACAGGTGGAAGCTAAGCATTAAGCACAGAAAAAAAAATATCGATATCATAAAAACAGGGATTCATAGATATTAAAGAGAATTCACATACAATCGGGAATTGAATCAAATACGTTCAATCCTATCATAGAGTTTAGCTAGGCATGGTAGCCATTACAAACCAACGGAGAAACTGTCACACTTTTCTCCAGCCCTAGCTCTGCTCTGTCGTCTCTCCCGAAAGCTACTTTGATCTTTGTAAAAGGTTCTATTTATAGAGATTGGAAAGTCATCTGAAATCTGGAAGGAATCTAATTTGAAATCCTTTGAAAAACTGATCAATATTCTTGCACTTCATCTTGTGCTCAGCGCATTTGAAGCACAAGTTCCATAATGCATTTTAATTGTTGCGCTCCACCTACGCTCACCGCAGGTGGAGCGTAATTCATGTTCCAACTTTCACTGATTTCCTCTTTTTCATCTTGATTTCTTCCTGAAATTATCCTTGTTTGATCTGTTTCCCTTGTTTCTCTCTTTTTAGCTTGATCTTGTGCTGATTTGATCTTCAATTTGAATTTAGAATTAAATCTTCAGAATCCTTATCCCAATAATTGATGATCTTATCCTAATCAACTGCCATTTAAATCCTTATCTTGCAGATTCCCTTTTCAAATAAATGTTATCTTGTTTCTTCATTTAAATTCTTCCCTTTTATCTGTAAAATCAACAGATTTTCTATCAAAATAGCATCATATTCAAATTCAAATCAAATATTCACAACTTATGCATTTATTACTAAAAAGAGGTCATTTGGGGCATAAATTTAATATTTTACCGTTGATAAGTGCAGTAATTATACAAGAAATTATCATATATTTTTCACTTATCACAACTGCAATTGGGGTGTTGTTGAATTGTTGTGTGCAGCCTCTGGTGGTACTGTATATGTAACATGAGGAGGTCTCATTGTATTCATCTTACAGTTACGCCTTAAACCTCAAGGGACTATACCTGGAGGTCTATATGGTGGGTTCCTGAAATTTTTGCCTCTGATTGGTGGTTTGCTAGTTGTGTGCCCCCCTATGATGTTTGAGTTTGTGGAAAGCAACAATCAATATTACAATGAAAATTATTAATCATAAATTATTTATTGTAAAAAATGACTAAACCAAGAAAATAGAAAGTAGGAGACTTACCAGTGATGGTTGAACAGTAAGGGTACCTATTACTGTAATTGTTGGTTGAACAGTAGGAGTAGCTCCTTGAGAAGTGTGGCTTTCCACATTGCTTGGTTGGGCCTGCATAATAGGATCATGAAAGTGTCAAAGTTATAAATCATACATATTTGTAATAAAAAATTCTTAAGAAGCATAAATTTAAATACATTAGGTGGCTGTGATTTTGGTGGATCAGAAGTAGGAACCCCTTGGCTGAGATCCACTTCATCTGGCCCTATTTGTGGGTCATTGTTAGTTGTTTCTTGCTCTACAGTAGCTCGTGATACCCAATTTCTGGGTTTTTGAGGCACTCCTATGTTAGTACATTTCCTAATATTATGGTTACTGTGGCCATATCTTGAACAAATCATATTAGCATAAGATCTCTTCAGCCTTGTGGCATTGGTTGGCTCTTCATTGACATCCCTTCTTCTCTGCTTTTTAGGCCTGCCAACTGATCTTTTAATCGTAGGTGGGACTAGGGCTTCATAATCAGTCTTCTCCCAAAATTGTTGACTGTGTGTAGGTTTTATAAAGTGCTCATATGTGGCCCTATAAGCTCCCATAGTGAGCCAACCATGGTAGTACTCTTCCGGTCTTTGATTCTTGCTTGCAATTGTTGTAATTGCATGCATGCATGGCATTCCAGCAACCTGCCAAAACCTCCAGGTGCATGTATGCCTGCCCAAGTCAACATCCACCGTGCCTTGCCATGATTGGACCTCATATCTTGCCCCTTCCTTGTCACCTGACCACACAGGTGTCCATTGATTACTTTCTTTTTTCTCCTTGTCAAGTCCGCTCTGTTGCATTGGAGGTAGTCTTCCAGTGTGTCCAGCCAACTTCATTTTATGATTTGCCACTGTCCTCATTATATAGCATCTTACCTCCCCTGCCATTGTTAAGATTGGCTTACATCTATACTTCAATATCTTGGCATTAAACACCTCACAGTTGTTGTTTGTAATGTTATCAATCTTGCATGTCTCACTGAAAAAGGCCTTTGTCCATGATTGGGGAGGGAATTTGTTGAGGTAAGCCCATGCCTTTTCATTTTTTGTCTTCACCCTCTCCATATTTGAATTGAATTGTGCAATAGTTTTTGACTTGGCACATTGCCACACTGCCCCTCTCATGTCCAAGTCTTTCCATTGTCTTATAAAATTTTTCCACAAATGCATTGCACAGAACCTGTGTGGAACCCTAGTGATGAGAATAAGGAATGATGCAAAGCCTTTTATTTAATTTCAATTTCAAGAGAATAAAACCTTGAAGATGCAAAGCACAAATTGATCATTTGAAGGGTAACTTGTCATAAATTCAACTCAAGAATGGAGGCTTACTTGCTAAAATGGGGTGACCAGCATTTTATTATTATTGGCTGAGTTTCAAATATAATTTGGGGCTGTTACAAATTATTTAAAATGCAGCCAGCATGGTGAAGAATTGTAGGCTGAGTATTAATAATTTTTGGGCAGTTACAATTTGTTTTTAAGGCTGCCAATTATTAGTTTTTTATTGTGAGTTCATTAGAGTTTTTATTGTAACATTTCTGAATGCCAAGGGACATGGGAATAGCACATGTGGCTGAATGTAAAAGGCTATATATAAGCTGCACAAAGGCATATGGAAGACAGATTATCATTTTGTAAGAAAAATTCAGTTTTGGAGAAGTGATTTCTCTTGGGTTCTTGTGAATCCAACAATTGAGATTTATCAAAGGATCTCCACCCCTTTGTGTGTTCAATCTCCTGGACATATCTTCCATCCTTGGGAGTGTGGCGTCCACTCATTTTTTTCATTCCATCTTCTTCCCTTTTCATTATCAAATAATTCTGGCAAGTTTTCCTAAGTATTCAGCGCTGATTTCATTAACACTATTGCACAAATTTTGACTTCTGATTGTCATATAATTCTGCACGTTAATTTTTATTGTCTTATAACTCTGCATGTTAATTGTTTGCAAGCTAGCTGCACTTTGGGTTCCATTTGGACGCTGGGTTACCATTCAAATTCTGCTCAATTATTCCTTCCTTTTAATTGCTAGAGGAATGCGTAATTGGAATCATATTTAGGATAGTGTTTTGGTAAATAAAATTCTGCACCATTATTGGTTCTATGTGCAACCAATTGCTCTTGTAAGGTGCGGAGTTTATTGGGTTAAAAATCTGCTCCAATTCAATCAATTAGAATTCACGCTGAGTTCACCATTGCTTGTCCTTTTTTTCTGAATTGATTCCTTAATAATTTCTGAGTTTCAATTGGTGCGCATAACCTTGTTTCTTTGTTTAATTTTCCAAGGCAGCACGTAAAATTCCTAGGGTCCTTGTTCAGAATCCTAAACCACCCCCTTGGATTCATATCACCTAGGCATGACCTCTTGCATTGCTAGAATAAGACCCTGTAGCAATAGATCAAGTTAAGTTAGTCATTTAATCAGTCCCTAAATGATTTCATTAATCCTAATTTTAGTCCTTGAAAGACAATATAATATATTAATTTAGTCCCTGAAAGACTTATAACTACTTCAAAATGGTCCCTGAAAGACTTAAAATTACTTCAATTTAGTCCCTATTATAATAAATTAATGAAGTAGTAAAAAAATAGTCACCTTCTGCATATCACTCGTGAAATTCCACCCATGCCGTTGATCCTAAATCTTGATGAAGGAGGAGGAGAAACCACATCCAGTTGTCTTTATTTTCAACATCTACTATAGCATATGCCAAAGGGAAAATCTGGTTGTTGGCATCCTATGCAACTAGAGCTAGTATTTGGCCACCAAAATATCCCTTCAGAAAGGCTCCATCCAGACCAATGAATGGCTTGCAACCAGCCAAGAAACCATTCTTGAATCCCTCAAGACAGACATAAAATCTCTGGAACTGTGGGGGACCTTCAGGTATGGAGATAACATCCATCTTGACATTTGAACCAGGATTTCTTCTCAATAGCTCATGAGCATAATCCCACAATCTTGCATACTGTGCAGCTTCATCACCCTCCATAAGCTTCCTAACTTCCCTCATACTTCTGAAAATTTTTGAATCATTTAGATATACCCCAAATTCAGATTTCATATGATCAAATGCTTCCATGTGAGTAAGCATGGGTTGTGTCCTCAAATTCTCCTCAAGCTTTTTCATCACCCACTTTGTGTTTGCAGCATTATTTTTTAATCCTCTGGCACAAGTATGCTCTTGGTTGAATGTTTTAACTTGGTAGCTTTTGGTGACATAACTAAAGGCACAGAAAATATGCCAAGGGCACCCTCCAACCTTGCACTTTCCTATGGCCCTAACTTTGTCATTTTTAACCCATTTAATCTCCCTGCCCATGTGAATAGTGTAGTCCCTAACAACTTTCTTGAATTTTTCCAGTGTAGCAAACTCCATTTCTATCTCCAAGTTAACATTTCCAAATCCAGCACCTTCATTAAACTGTGGAAAAACAGTCCTCATTACTTCAGGCTGCTCATCCTCATATGACACTGATGTATTCAACTGCTCAGAGTGATAGTTATTTGTCTTCTCATCACTAGTCAACTCATGAAGTTGAGGACCAACCTGAGGTTCACTTGGCACTCCATGGGTGTAAGTCTGCCTGTGCCCAACAGTGCCACCAACAATTACCTCATCTTCTTCAGATATGTCCTCTCCCTCATTGTGATGAATTTCACCTCTGTCTGAGGTTCCCCCCACTTCCACTCCCACAATCATTTTTCCCTTTCTTCCTCCTACCAGAACTAATACTCCTTTCCCCTTTTCAGTACTTGATGCTTCTCTTTTCCTGTTAGTGGGAGTTGTCTTAAGTGTTTTTTTCTTCTTACCAGAAACATCCACCACACTATCATCCATTCCATCTCCATCACTAACATGCGGAGAGGGTCTATAAACACTATCCTTAGAACTTTCATAGTCATCACTAAAATCTGATTCATGTGAAGGCATGGGTGTGTGATCAGGTGAATGCATGGCTGAAGGCACATGTGAAGGCACGGGTGTAGGAACAGGTGAGGCCATGGGTGATGGGACAGGTGATACTATGGGTGTAGGCAAAGGTGAATCCATGGGTGCAGGCACATGTGGCATCACAGGTGAAGGCGTGGGTGCAGGAACGAGTGTTGAGACAACTAATTCAGGTGAAGGCATGGGTGTGTGATCAGGAACATCAACTGGTTTTTTGTGACTGTCCTCCATTGTCAGAGTTGTCATCCAATATTATACAAGGGAGGTCTACAGAATGTAGGAAAAAATTTCAATCTCCCCATTGTTTTCCCTTCCTGCAATACACATCTCCACAACATGAGCATCCTTCTCCAATTCTCTCAACCCAAGGTCTAAATCCGTCCCTGGTTTCAACCAATAAATCTTCTCAAACCTGCGGTAGTAATGCTCCTTACAAAATGTCTCCACAGTGAATAAATTCATTGTTTCCAGATCCAAACCTTCCCACACATAGAATTCTCCTCTCCCCTTACATATTTCAACTCTCCCTTTTCTCGCACTAAGGATCCTCTATGATGAAGAATTAAAGTAATTCTGTTTGATTCCATCTGTAACAATCAACAAAAATATTCTTAGGCAGAGATAGTGTTACATGTGTGTGTGACATTACATGCAAATTTAACAATCATACAGTACATGTTAATACAATCATACTAAAAAACACCATTGGACCACAATAATGGGTGCACATTGTTAAAGCCTATACAGTCAAGGGACCGCACAATGCTTCCAAAACAATCCACTACAATCCATACACAAATTCCTAAAGACATTCCATTTATAAAATCAAGACTTGACTAATCAAGCAAGAAATTATAAAAATCCCTTAAACTACACCTATAGTGAAAGATTTTTCCTTAAACAAATCATAATGTTAAAGTGGAACAGTACCATAAACCATAAATTTCAAGTACAGAAACATCTCACATTCACCACTGCAACAAAAACGAAAATAAAAAACTGAAATAGAAAACAGAGGAAACCTAGTCCTCGTACCTCCAATGGCGATTTCTTGCTTGCGCCTACTTCACCGTTGCTTCACACAGCAAACGTTGGGTCTTCTCCTTCTCTAACTCAAACCCTAGTTTTCTTCAACGTGTAATGTTCGATTTCAGAAGAAATTTTCCCTATCTCACTAACAGATGGTTACTTCGTCTGCAAGGTGAAAGGAGATAGAGGGAAGTCATTTTTTGACGTTTCAGTGGTAGGGGGGCTGTTTTGATGAGTTTATAATCTTTTTGTCTGACTGTGCATGGACCAAAATGAAGAGTTTGAGTCTTTTAGTGCTGACTGTGCACAAGTAGTGCCACATCATTAACCCTGTTAACTTTAACATACATGGGTTAACAGAAGGACCAAACTGCTTGACGTTACTAACTGTCAGGGACCTTTTTACAATTTTTTTTCTTTCAGGGACCAAATTGACCGATGACTAATCTTTCAGGGACCATTTTAGGGGTTTACTCTTTAAATTTATTTAATTAATTGCAGATATTATAAATTATTTATAAATTTTCATTAATTGTTTGATATGCAAAAAAATTATAATTGAAAATTTCAAACATCATTATTTTTGTACTTTTTTACTATAGCAGAACATTTTTTATTAATTTTTTTAAAAAATTTTATTCAATTTCTTTATTTTAAAAAATTATTTGTATAATATATGAGAGGTATATATATGTTTATATAATAAAATTTTCTTATATAAAATCAAGCGAGTTAACTGAGACCTTTATTAATATTTGAGGAATGCTAGCAACACACTCTTTTGAACACTCTCTCTAACACACTCCATGTGATTGGTTAAAATTCACATGGGTCCCACCAAATTTGTGGATCCCACTCCCAAGTGGTGGGACCCATGTGGATTTTAACCAATCACATGAAGTGTGATAGAGAGAGTGTTCAAAAGAGTATGTTCCTAGCATTTCTCTTAATATTTTACCGTGAAAAGTTTCTTTTGCTAGTGCCATTTACTTTTGTGAATCAACATCACTTTAGTGATTCGAATAACTCAAAATTAAAAAAAATGTAAAAAAAATACGAATATAATTTTGTGAAATATATTAATTTACGAAGAAAAAAACAAATGTGTTTATTTTTTTGGGTCAAAGCCATAACTATTTTTCACGGGAAACAATTCTATTTGAGTGAAAAATATATGTCATGGTTGGATTAGATCTTTTTTAGTAAAGTTTTTTTATACACAAAACTAAACTCGATATATTACTTAAGGAGAGTGATCAAGCATATTCTACTTAAACCAATCACTTATTGATAAATGAAATTATAGCCCGTTTTGTTTGGCATTATAAAAATTAAAATCATGATTTTGCGAAATTAATTTTAAATGACTTCCGTCCAACGTGTTTCGTAAAATGTGTATCATTCATTTTAACCATTAATCTTTGAGTAAACTAGCACTTAGGTCCTTGATTTTGTGGGCGTTGTGCAATTAGGTCCCTGACTTTGCTAAATTGATCTCGTAGTCCCTGACATTAACCTCCGCCATGCACTTTAGTCTAAACGTTAAGTTTCTGTTAAATCCTTGCTGAGGTGTCACTCAATAAGGACTAAAGTGCAAGATTTTTGACAATGTCAGGGACCAAACTGCATGGTGGTCCCTTATCTTCTTCTTCCCTCTTCTCTGCAGAATTCTCATTCTTCTTCTTCTTCGCTTTTCTCTTCTTCTTCGCTATTTTTGACACTTTCAGTTTCTCTTTCTTCTAAAAAGCTCTTTCTTCTCCCGCGCTTCTCTTCGTCTCCTTCTCTCCCATTTCTTCTGAATCTTCCAAAGGTCTCTTTTTTCTTTGTTGGTCTCTCCCATTTTTGTTTCCTCCTAAAATTTTCATATGGAAGGAGTTTAATTAATGTAATTAGTAATAAACAAGGGAGAGAATGCAATTAAACTTTTTCCTCCCTCTTCCTTTCTCTCATTCCCTTCCAACCACACTGTAAACCTGTTGTTTTACTTCAATTATATGAGGAAAGAGGGAAGTGATATTAATTTCTGGTTCAAAATGTTTGATACAGATATGGATGACACTCTACCCATTAAGCATAGGTCTCAATTTGGCATGTCGCAAGAACATATGATACTCTAATGTTTAGATTATTTCATATGTGACAAAAGAACTGTAATTAACCAATCTTGTTTACAGAGTATATGTTGAAACGCTTGCATATTGAAGAAAGTGAAGTGCCAAAGATGTGTCTGGATTTGTATATTGAATATGGGACAACTATGGCAGGATTGAAGGTATAAAGATTTGGCATTGCCCTCGATTTTGTCTTCATCATACTTTCTTCTGAAACACTGATTCACTATCAATGATGTAATATTAATAAGTTTTTATCTTAATTTCCTATCAGACCCTTGGTTATGAGTTTGACAGTGATGAGTTTCATGCTTATGCGCATGGAAGATTACCATATGAGAAATTGAAGCCAGATTTAGTGTTGAGGAACTTTCTGCTTTCCATGCCTCAGCGTAAAATAGTATGTCTTAAAAAAGTTCAACCTTTTGATACTAGTTTGTTTATTCAAGAAATTTTCATCATAATCAAAGACTCAAAATATTTGCATATTTGCGTGAGGTTAAAACCACACAATTATGAAACTCCGAGATTGAAGCAAAGGAAAAACCATATGGGAGAACTTGAAGGCTTCTGTTTCAAACCCTCTAATTTGCATAAAGAAGCAAAAGAGGGAAGGAGAAGATAAGGGACCACCATGTAGTTTGGTCCCTGACATTGTCAAAAATCTTACACTTTAGTCCTTATTGAGTGACACCTCAGCAAGGATTTAACAGAAACTTAACGTTTGGACTAAAGTCCATGACGGAGGTTAAAGTAAGGGACTACGAGATCAATTTAGCAAATTCAAGGACCTATTTGCACGACGCCCACAAAGTCAAGGACCAAACAGACACTTAATCAAGTATTTATTTATTAACTTTTTTATTTTCTTTTCTTAAATTAATTTTAACTGGTTATGAAGGAATTCATAATAATTTTTAGACGAAAACTTTGATTTTAATTAGCAATAAGTTG